>PVHT021183518.1:5251629-5308731 GCA_004024745.2 Catagonus wagneri
TATTCTACTGTTGGCTGCTTCTAATGAATTTTTTATTTCAGTTATTGTATTTTGCATCTCTTCTTGTTTAATTTTTACAGCTTGTATTTCTCTGCTCAGTGTTTCCTGTAAATGATCAATCTTTGCCTCCAGTCTATTTCCAATGCCTTGCATCATCTTCAGCATCAACAGTCTAAAGTCTCTTTCTGAGAGGCTGATAATCTCCTCATCACTGAGCTGTTTTTCTGGGCTTCTCTCTTTCTCCCTTATCTGGGTTAGAGTTTTCTGTCTTTTCATTTTTATAGGTTTTTGGTGTGGTGACCTTTTTGCCAACAAAAAAGTGGTAGCCTCTCTTAGTCCTGGCTTTTGCCTCCCCTGTGACTAAAGCTGGTATGGGCGGGGCTTGCTGTAGGCTTCCTGATGGGAGGGAGTGATGCCTGCCCACTGGTAGGTGGGGTTTATTCCTAGCCAGCTGATGGGTGGGGTTTTGTCTCTGGATGAGATTAGAGGCTGGCTGTGTGCCTGAGGGGTCTTTAGGCAGCCTGTTTAGTGATGGGTGGGGCTGAGATCCCACCTGGATTATTGTTTGGTCTGGGGCTTCTCAGCGCTGATGGGAGGGACCAGATTTTCCCAAAAATGGCGACCTCCAGAGAAATGCAGGCTGCTGAATATCCCTGAGAGCTTCACCTCCAATGTCCTTCCCCCACAACAAGCCACATTCACCCCTATTTTACCAGGAGATCCTCCAAGAATTGCAGTCAGCTTCCACCCAGATTCCTATGGAGACTGCTTTGCCCTGGGACCCGGTGCACGTGAAAGTCTGTGTGTGCCTTTCAAGGATGGGGTCTCTGTTTCCTCCAGTCCTGTGGAGCTCCTGCACACAAGCCCCGCTGGCCTTCAATGCCAGATGCTCCGGGGGCTCTTTCTCCCTGTGCCCAATCCCCAGGCGTGGGGCTTTGACGTGGGGCTCAGAACTCTCAGTCCTGTAGCTAAGTCTCTGTGATGCAGTTACTTTCCAGTCTGTGGTGCTTCCCACCCAGGAGGTATGGGGTTGCTTCTAACGCGTAATCACCCCTTCTACCTCTTGATGTGGTCTCCTCTTTGTCTTCTGGAGTAGAATATCTTTTTTCGGAAGTTTACAGTCCATTTGGTTGAAGGCTGCTCGGCCTTTGGTTGTAGTTTTGCTGTTTTTCGGAAGAGAAGTTGAACTCCAGTCCTTCTATTCCGCCATCTTAATCCAATCCTCTACTGATGTCCTGCAGTCGAATTCTTAACCCTCTGCATTTTTTAAAATTTCATTTTATTGGCACACAGTTGATTTACAATGTTGAATTAGTTTCAGGTGCACAGCAAAGTCAATCAGTTATATCTATCTATATCTCTATTTATCTATCTATCTATCTATCTATCTATCTATCTATCTATCTATCTATAATTTTTCCCAGTAGGTTATTACAGAATATTGAGTAAATTTCCCTCTACTATACAGCAGATCCTTGCCAGTTATCTATTATACACCCAGTAGTGTGTATATGCCAATCCCATTCCCCCAAAGCGGACACTGTGCTGGGGGAGGGCACAACTTTGCTTTCTAACTTCCTCTATTAATTTGGGGGATAACACTCTCTCAAGGTGGCTAGTGCAGGGTCTATAGAGCAGGCAGACAGTAAATACGCATAACATATATTTCAGGTATTGATATTATGGTTCATATATTACATTTTATATAAAATCTCATTCATAACAGCTACATAATTCTGTCCATATTAAACAGAACAGATTTTTCTCATTAGTTCAAGAACCCTTGGGTTTCTGAAAAGAAAATTGAGTTCCATATGCCAAATGTGCCAACTTGGATTAAAATGTTAATTAAAACAATAGCAACAATTGCAAAGACAATGGCAAATTCCATTCTTTTAAAAATGAATTGTGTTGGATGAGGCTAACTTTGACGAGTGAGCTTTCATTTCGTGATATATAAAACTATTAAAGTTAAACAAAACATCCAGCTCTCAACTCATAAATGTTAGAGTAGCATCTGCACCTCCTCTTAGGGGAACAATGACAGATAAAGTATTCCCATAAATGAGTATTCCAGAAAGCAGAAACGTGGCACACCAAAAACTGAAACCTAAAAAAAAAAACAAAAAACCTCAACTATGATAAAAATCTTTCCTAAAAATATTACACACTTCTCATCCTTATTATTACCTTGTAGAGAATATAGGTTCACCAGATCTTGGTGCCATAGGAACAATGACACACCACCCTCCTGGCCAAAATGCAAGAATGCTCCTTCTCAAGAACATGCAATGAGTTGCTCAGAGCTTCTTTCTTCCTTCTTGGAATGTTCCCACACTGCAGCTCTCTTACTTATTGCTATCAGTATCTTACTTGGATGCCAAGGCGAGTTTCTCAGAAACTCCTTGACATCTTTGCCACACCAAATGGACCTTGTCCCAACTGACTTCTAATCTGAAGATAATGGAGACATCAGACAAACAGTTTGTTAAATCAGTCACTGTTGGTAAATAAATACATTCATGTGAGAGTCTGAAAAATGTCTTCATATCCATTACTATCAATTTTTTATTAACTCAGCAACTTAGGATAACACTAAAACATCATGTGATAAGTTTGGGGTTCCGTAAAAACTTCCATCACTTTGTGATAGTTAGTTAGGTCCCCACCTCTACTTCATGCGTTTATGACTTGATTTGGTCAACAGTTAACTGGTGTTAATCTGGGCCAGAACTTGGGACAAAGGCTGGGTGTCGGTGGTTTCTGAGAAGGACTAATCTGTAACACTTTTCTCTTCCATCAAATTCTTAACTGACTGAAATTCAGAGTCAGAGCTTAAAACGTCAGCTTTGTTGTTGCTAAGCCTCGACTGGAGAATAGAGCTTAGATATGCAGGTCTAATCTGGCTTCTGCCTCAGCCCCTCTCTTGTTGCATTTACCCTCTCAGCCTAAGAACTCCAGCTCTTCCCACCTTTCCACGTAAATGCCTGCTCATCGATGTATGTGATTTTAGGCTAAAATAATAATAATAATTACCAATGACTGGGCAGCTGCAGTGAACTTAGCATGGAGTTAGGATTTACATACACCATAACTAATTCTCAGAGCCTGTGAGGTGTTTTTATAGAGGAGGAAAGGAAGGCTGAGAGAGATGTAATTCGCCCAAACTGAAAATTAGTCAAAGGTAGGTGTGGAACTTAAATGAGATTTTACATGGCTCCAGCACCTGTACTCTTTTTACCTCTCAGAGAGGGATCTAAGTCCCAAACTCAGGTTTCTCCACTGCAGTCCCCATGCACAGACCACACTCATCTCCAATGTCATTATTTCACCCCTTTGGTCTTCAAGAGTTGTCCTCTGCATACTTAATGCTCTGGTTTACTTCATGCAGCCATGAAATTCCAGTTGCTACTTTAACAAAGACATAATTTAGTAGAGTCCCTCTCAACACCCACTTGACCATTGAGACCATGATGGTGGCATAAAAAAAGTTTAATTGGTAGAGGGAAAAATAACATCAACACAATCAGAAAAAAAATAGGACAGATTGCACACCAATGACACACCCCAGGAATGACCTTCACTGGGGGTCTTTATGATGCAGAAGTGGAGAAGATGAGTATCAAGAAGCATTTCTTTCCTTGGAGAGAGACCCCATTGGTAATTATTAAGTTATTCCCCGAGTACCCCAATTTGCTACGGAAGGACCTTTCTCATTTCCTTAGCTACCATTGCCGTCTCTTGATTTTCTCTCTCTTAATTAAGACACCAGCAAGCTCCAGAGGGTTCCTTACTTACAACACAGCTCTTGGTTAGCACTCCCTCTAGTGGCAGCTCAGTGGCTCTCCCATGATTACTCTTCGTTAATGAGACCTCTGTTGAAAAGCATAGAATTTTCACGTACATGCATAATTTTCACAGTCTTTATTTCTATAATTTTAATGACCAGGAAATAGCTATAAAGTTGATATAATTTATTTACCAGGTTTTTTCGATTTTTTACAATTATTAAAAACAATGCCTCATTGTATACGTTAATGCATATGTTTAAAACATTCTCTTAGATTAAACTTTAAGTAGTTAGAATTTTGAGGCCAGAGTATCTCACCTGTTATGGTAGAGATTGTGTCCTCCCAAATTCATATGTTAATATCCCAAACTCTAGTACTTCAGAATGCAACAGTATCTGGATACAGGATATTCAGACTTGATTAAGTTAAAATGAGACTATTAAGGTGGATCTGAATCCAGTCTTAGTGGTATCCTTACAAGAAAAGGAAGAGATGGAGTTCCCACTGTGACACAGCAAGTTAAGGATCCAGGTTATCTCTGCAGTGTCTCAGATCACTGCAGATGCGTGAGTTCAACCCCTATCCAGCGGGAGTGGGTTAACGATCCAACATTGCTGCAGTTAAGGCATAGATTACAGCTGCAGCTCAAATTCTATCCCTGGCCCAGGAACCTCTATATACCATGGGTGTGGCAAGCTTTTTAATGGCTATATACTGAACTCCTTCCCCCCAATTTATATATTGAAGTCCTAACCCCCACATTTGGAGACAGGGCCTTTGGGAAATGAAGTCATGAGGGTGGGACCTTCCTAATCGGGTTAGTGCCCTTATAAAAAGAGACACCTGAGAGCTTGCTGCCCTCTCTCTTTTTCTCTCCCTCTCTCTCCACCATCAGAGGACACAACAGGAAGCTGACTGCAAACCAGAAAGAGAAAGTATCACCAGAACTCGATCATGCCCGCACCTCATGTCAGACTTCCAGCCTTCAGAACTGTGAGAAAATAATTTTTTGGTAATTTAAGCTACCCAGTTTACGGTATTTTGACTAGCACTCTATGTATTCCTTGACCTAGCCCAACATCAATTTCCCCTTCTTCTCCTCAAAGCACCTCTTTTCCCCTTTGGGGTAGTTCCACCTCAGTTCATATGGTTTGTAAGGAGCCAAACTTCTCTTTGGTTCTAGGGATGGTCAGGAGCTCAGGGCCAGCAAGTGACTTTTTATTGCTATTCAGCAAAAGTTCTCTTTTTCCTCAGGGATTGCTAGGCTAGTAGGAAGCAAAATTAGAATTGACCCTGAGAATTCTTTGCCATCCTTTGTGGGATCCTGCCTGAGGACGAAGCGATAGCATAAGAAAAGCTGAACTGAGGCACAGATTTCTGAGCTACAACTTGAGCACCTGGGTTCAATAATGTGTAAGTTTTCTCTTGGACTTTTCCATTTTAAGAGCCCATAGATTTCTCTCTTGAACGATATCGTTGCCATTGAGCTTCTGATGCCAAAACCCCAAATGTCCTCATTAATAAAGTTCTGACAGATTCTGTAAACTGTATTCCTTCTAGCTAACTTGCTTTCTATTTAGTCGATACAGGTCCCAGAGGTGAAGCACAAATGTCTTTGTTTTTGTAGTTATTCTCACTGATAAGCAAGGATGACATTGCCACAAAGCTTAGGCCAGTTATCCAACTAGGCTTTTCAGATTAACACGGCCAAACCAGGATTCCCAATTTCCATCCCTAACTGACTCCTTCCTCTCAGTATCTCAATAAATGACATTTGCATTCGCCTAGCTGCTCAAGTACCCCCAGAGGGCTATTGTTTATTTTTCCATCATCTTTATGCGTCATCTAACCTACTAGCAAATCTTTGTCAACTCAATTTGTAAAAAGTAAATCTCAAATCCTTCGTCCTTCAAGTAATCCTCATCTCTTGCTTACACTCCTGGAAAAGCCAAGCGTTCTTTCTGATGCCACGTGTGGTATATTCTGCATTAGCAAACACATCACAGCCTAGGTGACTTCCTGCCCAGCATCTTCCAAAGGTTTCCCATTGCCTTAAAGATAAAATCCAGATTCTTTACCACATTTTCAGTGTCTCACAGGATATGACACCTGGTTATGTCACCAAATCCATCTTATGCCACATCTTCATCTTCTGCTATGCTCATTGATGTGCTACCTGGTTCTTGAGGGTTTATTCAGAAGTTGCTGTGACACATAAAAAGCAAACATCTAAAAGAATGAACAATTGCTCAGCATGCTCAATTTTTTACCTGATGTCAACTCTGCTGGAGCTTTCCAGAGAGCAACAATGATTTGTACAACATTTCATAGATCCTTGGATCCTCTCTTTTATTTAAGTGGATACTAAACAATATGTATAGTTAGACACAAGTATGTTATAGTCATTGTTCACAGAAACACAATGAAGCTGTTGCAACGTTTTAACTTACCCAACATAATAATAATTGAGCTAGTATACTACCAATTCCAAAACTGGAACTAAACTCTCTTATGTCTGGTTTGTTGACTTTTCTTCTATTGCTTTCTTGTATTTTTCTCATTAAACTTTAATTTTTATGTTTTATAAGTAGCATTTTTTATATTTAAAAAATATATGCATTTACCTCCAAGCCTCTTGGGGCTCTTGGCTAATAATACATTTTTAACCCTTAACGTTCTTCTGTTACTTTCTGGCAATAATTAGATTGAGACAGGAATGGCTATCCCTAAAAGTTTTTATCAGAGTACAAAATGGCAAACATAAAATAAGGAATTTCCTTCAAGAGCTGCAGGAATCAAGTATATGATGACAATGTTCCTTTGTCTGGCCTGTGTAGGCAGAAAGTGGCCTGCTCTGCACAGGTGGCCAAATGTGTAAGGAATTCTCTGCCAATGAATACATACATGGAAGTCCTCAATAAAGAAGAATCAGAAAGATACCGACCGTCTTTCTTATTACAATGAGAAATGAATTTTGCAATGTCTTCTTAGGAGTGTACTTGCATGAGGACTGATGGATGCAAACCAGCTATGTGTCCTCGTACATTCACATATACTTGGTGACTTCTTGCTGTAAGGCTCAAGGCTCATTTCAGAACAATAACAGGAGTTCCCATCGGCTCAGCAGTAGCAAACCTGACTAGTATCCATGAGGACGCAGGTTCAGTCCCTGGTCCTGGTGAGTGGGTTAAGGATCCAGTGTTGCCATGAGGTATGGTTTAGGTGTAGGTTGCAGACATGGCTCAGATCCTACGTTGCTATGGCTGTAGCACAGACCAGCAGAACAGCAGCTGCAGCTCTAGGTCAACCCCCTACTGGAAACTTCCATATGCCCTGTGTGCAGCCCTGAAAAAAAGAATAACAACAGCAATAACAAAAGGCAGGCAGGGGAGGGGAGGCGTTCCAGGAGGCACTCATCATCCAGGTGCTTATCGTCTTTCCAGACTTGTACCTGCCTCCTCTGAAAGGAGACAATGTTTAAATATACACATGTTTAAATATTTATACGTTAAGTACTTAAATAAATAAATAACATCAATCCCTGCCAGGCGAAGTGTCCCTTAGTGAGCAAAATGCCGGCCACTTCGAAAAGCAAACTGTTTGCTATAGAGGTTGATAACAGTGAACCATAAATTCTCAGTATACAATTCTTTCTTTATTCTCCATCATTGAAAACCCTGAAACAAAATGAAAATATTTTGACGTCGCGTATATATCAGCTCTACGGCGGCTACAAGTCTTAGTCTCCTGAGTCCGTGACATGGGGGAAAAAAGGGTTTGTAAAGGATGCACTGGCAGGCCATAAACTAACTGGGCTTCCGGGGAGTTCTGTGATTAGGAGGAAAAGAGAAGTCTTCCGCTCCCTCCTCACTGCAGAGAAAAGGCAGAAAGGCAGGCTGCCCCGGTGCATTCACGGGGGCACCAGGCCCGGAACGGTGGGAGGCTGCACCCCGGAGGATGGAGGGGTCCAGGCTGCTGGTTCCCCTGACAGGGTCGTGGTGGGGAAATGATGGTGCAGGCAGGCAAGAGGCTGTCGCCAGATTATAAATCACTGGTCTACAGGGACCCTGATTTATTCCTCTTAGTACCTGCCTGTGTTCTCTTTATTGACAGAGTGGAAAGGCTAGCTGGCTAGGATGCTCTGATTGACAAGGATCTTACAAAATACCCTAGAGGCTCCCGCTAAGCTGGCGTGAGCGCGAGATCAGTAAGCATATCAATCTCCCCAGACCTCACGTTTACTGATCTGCATTTTTCTTCCAGTCGGATTTCAAAATATGTCATTTGACTCAATTTTGAAGACTGCATGGAACAATGAAAAACACATGTGCTTAAGTCCAGTTTTGGACTTAAGTTCTTGCTGCATCCCTTATTAACTCTTCACTAGCTCAAGCCGGTGTGGGAAGGCCACTTGAACTCTGTAGATGTTCGCTTCTGTCTGTAAAATTTCTGTTTCAGAGGGCTTATTAAATATTCATTCATCATTAACTGAATGCCGACTGGGTGTCGGACACTGTACCCTGGAAGCCACCGTCCTCGTAGAGTCTGCAGACTACTGAGGGAGATAGACGTTAATCCAATAATCAAATTATCAATCGAATAATCTACGGCCGCACAGGCTGTGCGCTGCACAGCTCTAAGGGGGTCATTGACATTATGGTGCATATGGATGGTGTTCCGTGGAGGCGGGCAGTGTGTAACTGTAGGCCAACGTGTGGTAAGTACTCAGGAAGAAAGGAAACTGCCTCTGTTAGAGGAGATGAAAAGGGTAAGTAATTTAGGTCCATGAGTTAGAAAAACACTTCTGCAAGGAAGTGCTACTTTAACTGAGAGGCCAAATAAGTAGTAGTTTAGTGTCTAGAGCTGGGCTGGGCATATTATAGAATCTACAGTATCATTCATTATCTGTGCATTCCATCTCCTGAAAACGTCTCTCCTGAAAGCAGACTGTGAGCTCTTCCGGGCAGGAGTGTATCTTACTCACCTTCTTGTCTCTGGTGTTTTTCTTGCTGCCTGTTCCTTTTGTGAGGGTTCCCAAGGCCGGTCAGGGGAGCTGGCCAGGGTCAGTGTAACTTTTGATTATCTTCTTCTCAGAACTGCTGCTGGTGACATTTAATCACTACAAAGCCTTGTGTGGGTTTTTCTAACTCAGCTGGAACTCTTCGTGTCTTGTAGCTACATTATCAGGGAGTCAGAGGAGGTGAGCTTGTTTGCCGGGACTTGAGGAAAATTCCTGCCCGATATGCATTATGATTATTAAACCCAATCAAGTCACGTCATATCCACTGCTGTGGATTGAGAATCTACTTTGTGCTAGAAACGGCATTCATCCCAGCAGAAAGCCATGACTTTCAGATCAGAGTTTTAGAAAGTTTACAAAGAGCTTTGGAGAAAATGTGAGCAGAAGCAAAACACAGGTCTCTCTTATACTGAAGTTTACATTTAATACTTGCTATTCCATCACAGATTTGGGCAATACAGCTCAAGAACCACAGAATCTGCCCTCCATCCTGCTTCACCACCTTTCTTGATCCTTCCCGGCAGCAGGTGTCTGTAGCCCTAAATGCCAAAGTTTTATAGTAAATAAAAATCTTCCCCTCAGAATTTTCTCGTGATAAGTAGAGATGTAGGAAGCCGAGGATAACTTATATTAAGTTACTAAATAGTAATTTAACTTGGTTGTCATTGAGAACCCAGGATTTCTATGATTCTCCATAATATTAAAGGTACCCAGGGCAGGGGTCCGGCTAGTCAAGGCTCAGTGCCTCTTGGTCACAGTCTCCTCTGTCTTTCATCGCATTTTTTTGTCTTCCGGGCCCCCAGAGGGGAGGACCAGTATGCACAGTTGGAATCCTCCTGGTGACAGTACACATCCCAAGGAACCCTGTTGCTGCGCACATCACTGTATCCACAGACCCAGAGTAATTGGTCCAATGACAGGGCTACGAGCCTCTGGAGGAGAAGCACAAGACTCTGTTGACTCTTCACCTACAGAAGCATGGTGAACATCTTCATTTATTTTCCCTGGGTGTTTTTGGTAAATTCCACTCATTTTTCTTCTTTGGATTTTTTGATTAAAATGCTGTCAGCAGAGCAGTTTGATGTCCAAATGAAGATGCTGTTGGTGAGGCATTTTTCTGTTTTGAGTAGTTGGAGTAGAAAATTTTTTATGCTTGAAAACCTTTCTATTGTTTTTCTTCAGTGTGGATGTAAAGTGGGAGTTGACAGAATGCATTAACCTTTCTGTTCCCTGCTACTTCTGCATCGCTCTCAGTCCCTGCAGACAGCTTTAGATTCCATAGGCACAGGAAGCAGCAGCAGCCAGGGGCTCAAGACACAGAGTAGCAGGGAGTCTGGGAGAGGGATCCCTGGCCCCGTTGTCAAAGTGTGCCTGCTTTGCACATGGTGAGTCTAGGGACTGAAAAGCTACAAGGCACCGAGCATATTGAGGGGGACTACCGGGACGTGGAACAGACTCATGTCCGTCCCTGAACCCCTTTCCCGAGCACTTGTCTCTGTAGCAGTCCCACTCCAAGCTAAGTTAAATATGTGAATATTATTAATGGATTTGAAAATCGCTTTCTATGAGCCTACTATGTGCCTGCCACCATATTAAGCACTATGAAATTCATAATTACTATCCCCAAGAAGCTCAAGTCTAGGAGTTCCTGCTGTGGTGCAATGGTTAAGAATCTGACTGCATCAGCTCTGATTGCTGCAGAGTCGCATGTTCAACCCCAAGCTTGGGGCAGTGGGTTAAAGGATCCAGTGTGACCTCAGCTAAGGTGTAGGTCACAACTCAGGCTTAGAATCAGTCCCCGGCCCACGAACTTCTATATGCCATGGGTGTGGCCATAAAAATAAGAAATTTTTTAAAAAACAGAAGTTTGAGTCTAATGGGGAGAGAGATGTACGCACCCGGTAGCACAGGATGTGACAGGAGCAAAGAAGAAGGAGAATTTTCTGCACATGGGTTTGGCAGATGTTCCAGTTCAAATCCCACCCACTGATGGCAGGGAGAACAAGGTAGATATGGGCAGTCAGATGTATTGTCTTTTTCTCTCACTCAGGTTCTCAATTGATTAGCTTCTCAAAAAGGCATTCACCTTTTAGCCCAATGATACTGTCCTCTGAGGCTGACAAAACGAAAAGCCTCCAGAAGCTTCTTAAAGTGTAGTCTGAGGTCTGAGTGAAGACAAAGATCTTAAGTGGTGGCCATCTGTGTTTGAGCATCAGGTTAGGAGGCAGTGGGGCGCATGGGCTTCTGAAGGGCAGGGACGATGTTTTTTGTATTCACAGGACCCAGTGCGGTGCCTGATATGAAGTAGAAACCCAGTAACTTAATGAATTACCTAATGGCTTAATGAATTGGGAGTTGAGTGATCCATGTTCTAGCTGGGTGGCTTTCAATCTGTCATTTTTTCCTCATCTATAAAAATGTGGGTTCATGTTTGAAGAGTTCCAGGAACCCCTCCTGCCTTGGTATTTTCTCAGTCAATAAAATAAAACAAAAATCTACTCTCTTGGAAAGGAAAGGGGCCCAGGGTGACTGACTGTGCCCAAGAGGGGAAAATAAGCTCCCTGAAGGGTATGAAGAGCAGTTCATGCAGCAAACAGGAATCAAATGAGGTCTAAGGCCAATGCATTTCATAGTGGAGAGTCTGCGGTTGATTGAACAGTTCAGAGATTAAATATTCAAGGTTAAAGATACATTTCCATTAAAGGGATCTACATTCCTGTTCCACTGAAGGGAACTTTTTTATTTCAGTGCTTTGTGTTTATAGAGGTTTTTTTTTTCTTTTTTTGGAACACTAAAACTTTAGGAAGAAAAAAATATGAAAGAAATTTCTTGGAAGAAACTGAGGTCAGAGGCCCTGATACAATTTAGGATATTGATTGTTATGGTTAACTGAAAGGGGTCAGTGATGAAAATGTTATGCTGCATCCCTATTTTATCTAAGATTAAACAGAAGAAATACTTCATGGCAAGATACACAAATCGCTGGAGAAAAGGTAGGACTATACACAGTCACTCACTTCTTAACCACATCTCTGGTTCAGTGTGAAGGACCACTCAGCTGAGATGGGGGCCACTGGAAGCTCTACATGCAAGTCTGGTGTTACTTTCCAATGTTCCTCCTTTAAGTATCTTACCTAAAACTCAGCCACAATTTTCACTTGAATCTTTGCTGACATTCGTGGAGTTCTAGAAGAGCAGGAGAATCATATCTTACAGGCTATTTCTTTTGTCTAGATTTAGGCAAGAAGGGACATAAATGTGAATTTTATTAGGTGATGATCATAGCGAGAAAGAGAGGCAGGACACTGGACAAAATGAAGAAAAATCACTAATGAGGACTTATGCAGGGGTTGCACTGCATGTTTATTGAAATAGGAGATGTAGTCATGAAAATGTATTGCTCAGGGACAGAAAATATCATCCCAGAAGGAAGAGAGTTTGTGTATAAGGCAGAGAGGCGCTCTAGAAGTAATTAGAGTTCAAGATAGAATATTAATCATGAAGGAATGTGAAGGTCAGGGCACAAGTCTAGCCCTTATATGCCTTGATTCAGAGAGGAATAAAGAAGAGGTTTGAAAGAGCTGAACAAATGCTCTATTTCCATTGTATTTCATAGCAAATACCACTGCACTTCATAGCAAATACCATTGCACTCTCCTGACTCTGTACCCTTTCTCTGCCTGCTTCCACTGTTGATCTCAGAATCCAGGCCAGGCTGAAGTGGAAACCAGCTAGTTTCAACTGCTAAGGGTTTGCGGTCAAGGCCATTGCAATACCAGTATACTTAGGAAAGGCCTATTTCCCAAAACCCCTTGTTTTGGAGGTTTACAGTAATTTGAGCTTTTTGGAATTCTTTAGAAAGGAGTGGGGAAAATCAATGGGAGGTATAGGTTCGCTGAGAGTGCCACTTCTGGAAGCATTAGCTGCTTAGCATTAATGATTTTAATAGATGTGTCATTGGTCGTGTTCGCCAATATGAAACTATTATCTGTGCAGGACCCCCCGCCCCCCCCGTCCCCGCCCACCCCAAGTTACCTTAAAAGTATCATAGCTTTCAGGCTGTGGTCCATGCTTTGTTGGAAGACTGGGGAAATGTGGGATCTCCAGTGTAGCTCTGACAGTCTGCAACAGTTAAATCCATTTCAACTGCGAGCGAAATAATTCCTAGGATAGGCGGAAGGTTTTAGTTCTTAGGTCAGGTAGTCACTAGCTAAGCTATTGTCCATCTGCTAACTTCAAACTTACTGACTTCTTTTGGGAAATGAAATAAAAAACAAAATTTTAGAAAAGAGACCAGAATGAGTTTCATGTGCTGTCAGCTATAAAAGATACCATTTGAATCTATGAATAATGAATAAAAGGGCTTTCACTAGGACTCAATTTTCTTGGCTGCTACCAAACTCCCTACGAAACAAATATCCATTAACTTATATGCTAGTCACCTCTCAGGACACATTGAAAAATAACCACAGGAATACTAGATGATGTCAGAAATCATTTTCAGTGTGAAATGAGTCTTAAAATTCACTACTTCTTGAGTTTTGTATCGTTCTAAAAGTTTCCAGGTTTAGAGAAATATGGAAATTCTTCCCATAGGAGAGCATGTACTGATTCAGATGGGTTAAGTTAACACGTGGGCGAGAAAGTCTCTTACCCAGTTCCCCACATTGGGGTTTTACACGGGCTGGTAGGGGAGATGAGGTGCATTACAAAGTGAGAGACCAAGCCTGGTTCTGGTGATGGCTGTTAGATCTTAGACAGGTCTTCAAGTCTTCTTTCATTGCCAATATTATAAAACCTACTTATAGAATTGTTCAGAAAATTAAATAAATGAATATGAAGGTAACTTGTCACACTATCAAGTAAGTATTCTCAACTTTAAATCCAGCTCTTTTTCATATTTCACTGCCCCTATTAAATTTTGAAGATACAAATAATATTTTCTGGAAATGTGGCATGTCTGGGTCTGTCGGACTACTGCTTTGATAAAAAGAGTTATTAGGAAAGAGAACCCATTACATAGGGAAATACAGGTTTTTTGGTTTTACTTTATTTTATTCTTTATGGTTTTCTTATTTAAAAATTGCACCAAATGAGTAAGACTGGAGCCATTATCTGCCACCTTTTTTTTTTTTCTTTTTGCCTCAAATGCAAGGCAGAGTAGGACAGTATAGACTATGATCTAAAGAACTCTGTTCAGGACTAAGGGCAGTGGGTTTTGTTACACACCATCGTCAGGAGTAAGAAGACATCATCCTTCCCATAAAATTCCTCCTGGTCAGGTCGCTGTGTCAGAATTCAAGGATCATCACATGAGCCTACAAAGGGAAACCTACTGGCATCAACAGAATTTGTACCCATTTCTAACCTATAAACTCAGATTCATATATATAAGTCTTTATCCTTGAAAATTTGAATGACGTTTAAAAACATGTTTTAAACTTGATTATGCATAACTGTGCACCTTTTATTTGGGAGAGGGACTGTTCTGAAGCAAAAAATGCTGTTCATCTTGAGTTTTTCTTTGGTGCTATTTTTCCTGGGAGCACAACCCACTTTACTGACAATGCCTCATTATTCCTCACAAAAAAAAAGAGTGTCTCCTGTAATCGTCTTTCTCTCAAATGTCTCCTAGAAGAAATGAGATTGGGACTATTTGTGAGAAATTGAAGAATTCAAAGAATCTCCAAGTAGAATGAAATCAATATCTTTTAGTTGGCAGAAAAGGAAAAAAAAAGGCACTTCACCGGGGTGTCTTGAGAAACAGAAACTACAATCCTCCTTCCTCTAAGAGAAATGTATTTGAGGAACCAAGATATACCATGGATGTACTTCAAGGACTCCCTTGAAACTGAACCCAGGCACATTTCAAATGTGGGTTTCTGACTTGGCATATCATTAGAGTCTGAGAATGATGGGGAAGAAGGGTTCTTATCTGCCAAATAAAATGCGGTTAAATCCATGTAGTAAAATATGTCACATAAATTTATAGGGAGAGAGAGTTAAAATTGGAATTGCCGTCATTTAAGCACAAGCGATATTTTTTTTTTATTATTCCTATGCTTCTTAAAGGAATTTAAGAAAATTACATAATCTCCAAGATTGAGGGCAAGAATTTCTGAAAAACACTTGGGAATGACCTGTACTCTTTTGCAACCTTCCCCTAAAGATTACCCCCAAAAGGCTGATCACCAAAAGGGTGATTCCATTTCAGTGTGAATATACACCATGACTACATATCCATCTCATTGCTAGGCAGCTTCTAGCTTAGAAACTGCTAATATTGAGCCAAAATTTGTCTCAGTGTAACTTCCATCCACGGGTCCTCTATTCCATTCACCAAAAGATAATTTTTTTTCATGCAAATTAGAGCCTTTCAAGAATTTGGACCTAACTCTTAATTTAACCTTTCATTATAAGTCTTCTTTGGAGAAATCTGAAAGGAATTTATGTTTCTTTCCTCCAATGTTTTAAATATGTTTGCAGAAGTCTGAAAGTCTTATTTCATTCTATGGATTTCGCTTCTACTTTTCTCTTTGTCCTGATAAGGGTAGGTTGTTAGAATTGGACAAATGGAACTTTCTTAGTCAGCAGAGATATTGAGGGTGACTCAACCATGAATATAAAAGTAGAATTGATTTTTCTCCTTGTTGTTCACTTTCTAGTGGCAATATATATAATTTCAGCCTTCTGGTATCTTCCTAATGCCTATTATTAGAATGACCATGAAGGTTGCAACCCCAGACTGCCTCCAGATTTTCTTTGACACCTGAAGTCCAGTCAATATTGAGCTTTATTTACCTTAACCTTCTTAGTTGATAGCAATTGAGTGTCAGTGGAGCAGTTGATGATGCCATTGATCAGCTTGGACTGGTCAATACAAAAGTAGCCAGGCCTGATTTTCCTGTTAGCCTTCTAGGTCCTGGGTAAAAAATAAAATTGTTCTTAATAAAGACACTGATTGGAGAGTCTGGGATC
This sequence comes from Catagonus wagneri, assembly GCA_004024745.2. NCBI lineage: Eukaryota > Metazoa > Chordata > Mammalia > Artiodactyla > Tayassuidae > Catagonus > Catagonus wagneri. The sequence continues at coordinate 5,267,419 of PVHT021183518.1, forward strand.
AGAAACATAAGGCTGGTGTGTCATTCAACAGCAGACCACCAGACTCCTTGCTTCACCTCACGTTTAGGGCTTGGGTGTCTGCCCTGTGACAATTATTCAGAGAGCATAAATGATTTCCATACCGTGTTTTTTTGTTTGTTTGGGTTTTTTTTTGTTTGTTTTGATGTGCACAGTACTCCTATTATAATGTTTCTGGTGGGATAAATCTCCTTCTATTTAGTGATAAGTGGTTGGAATACTTTTTTCACATTCAGATACTTTCATAAAAAGAAAAAGTTCACCCATGATCTGAAAGGGGCAGGAAAGCAGATTCTAATTTCATGACATAATCTCCTAACACTGAAGCAGAAGATAGAAGAGGAAGCCAGTGCTTTCTTTAAAAAAAAAAAAAAATCAACTCCATTGAGTTGTGATTTATACACTAATATATAATGTACCCTTTTTTTTTTTTTTTACAGCTGCACCACAACATATAGAAATTACCAGGCTAGGGTTCAAATAGGAGATGCAGCTGCTGACCTACATCACAGCCACAGCAACACCAGATCCAAGCTGCATCTACAACTTACACCACAGCTTTCAGCAATAGCAGATCCTTAACCCACTGAGTGAGGCCTGGGATCAAACCCACATCCTCAGAGATATTAGTCGGATTCTTAACCCGCTGAGCTACAACAGGAACTCCTATAATGCACCCATTTTAAGTGTACATTTATATGAATTTTGAAAAATGTATTCACCCATGTAACCGCTTTCATAATGCAGAAATAGAGCATGACTATCATGTTAGAAAGTTCCTTTGTGTCCCTTGCCAGACAATTCCAATTCCTGCCATCCGTGCCCCAACCAACCTTGGCAAACACCCATTGGCTTTCTGTCAGTTTTATATTAGATTTGTCTTTTCTAGAGTTTCATATAAATGAAATTTAAAAAGTGATTCATTCCACAAAGAATTACTAATTCATAAATTCTTTGAGGTCTGGCTTCTTTCAGTCAATAAAATATTTTTGAGAGTCACCTATGTTGCTGCATGTATAAGTAGGTAATTCTTTTTATTGCTGAGTATTTTTCCATTGTATGAATATATGAGATTTTGTTTACCCATCATTTGTTGCTGGGTATTTATGTAAAAGGCTTTATGTGACAAAAACAACCAGAAGACAATTAACAAAAAGGTAATAAGTACATATCTATCAATAATTAATGAGAATGGACTAAATGCTCCAATGAAAAGACATATAGTGGCTGAATGATTAAAAAAGGACCCATATAAATGCTGTCTACAAGTGATTCCTTTTAGATCTAAAAACACATAGTCTGGAGTTCCCTCTGTGGCACAGGGGGATAAGAATCCTACTGCAGCGGCTTGGGTTGCTGTAGAGGCACAGGTTTGATCCCCAGCCAGGTGCAGTGGGTTCAAGGATCTGGTATTGCTGGAGCTGCGGCATAAGTCATAGCTGAGGCTTGAATTTGATCCCTGGCCTGGGAACTTCCATATGCCACGGGTGCCCCCATCAAACTAAATAAATGGATAAATAAATAATAAAAATACCTACACTGAAAGTGAAGAGATGGAAAGAGTATTCCATGAAAATGAAAAGAGAGCTAGGGTAGTAGTACTTCTCTTAGACAAAATAGACTTGAAAACAAAGACTGCAGCAAGAGATAAAGAAGGGCATTATATAATGATTTAAGGGGCCAGCTCAATAAGAAATATAGAAGTTGTAAATATATATGCACCCAGCATAGGAACACCTAAATACATAAACTAAATATTAAAAAATACATAAAGCAAATGTCAGTAAACACAAAGGAAAAGACTAAAGTAACAAAGTAATACTAGGGGACTTTAACCCCCCCAATTACATCAATGGACAGATTGTCTGGACAGAAAATCAATAAGGAAACACTGAATTTAAATAGTACCTAAAAATTCCAGAAGGAAATCTATGCAGTACATTCTTTAACATGGTCTTAGCAATGTGTTGCCTCAGGCAAGGGAAACAAAAGTAAAAATAAACAAATGGGACTACATCAAACTGAAAGTCTTCGGCACAGCAAAGAAACTATCAAAAAATGCTGTACGTTTTCACTTATATGTGGAACCTAAATAACAAAACAACGAACAAACATAAGGAAACAAAACCCGACTCATAGATAACAGGTAACAGACAGGTGGTTGCCAAAGGGGAAGAGGGTGAGGGAATGAATGAAATAGGTGAGGGAGATTAAGAGGTACCAACTTCCAGTTGTAAAATAGCTGATTCTCAGGAATGAGAAGTACCGCGTAAGGAACACGGTCAATGTCTGCATAGTACCAGATGATAACCAGACTTGCGGTGATCTTTTTGTAATGTATGGAAATACGGAATCACTATGTTGTGCAAGTGGAATTGACACAGCATTTTAGGTCAATTATACTTCAATTAAAAATAAATATAAAGTAAAAGGCTTTGAGTGGATATGTTTTCGTATGTCTTGGGTAAACACCTGGGTTGAAATTACTGGGTGCTAGGGCAAATATTATATTTTACTTTGTAAGAAATTTCAATTGTTTTACCGTTGTAGCATTCTGTATTACCACAAGCTGTGTATGAAATTTCCAATTTCTTTTCATCTTTGTCTACACTGGTAGAGTTATTTTTTTTTTAATTTTAGCATTCAAATGGACTGTAGAGGCATTTTTTCATGGTGTACATTGCTTTACTGACTAATGTTAACTATATTTTGGTATATACTTGTTATTTTCAAACTATTTATGAAATGTCTGTGTAAATATTTGGTTTATTTTTTGTTGAGAGTATTATAATTAAAGTTAAGTGACTATGTATTATAGATGTAAGTTTCATGTTGTTATAGATGCAGCATTATCTATCATCTATCTACCTGTCATCTATCTATCATCTATCTACCTGTCATCTATCTATCATCTATCTACCTGTCATCTATCTATCATCTATCTACCTATCATCTATCTATCATCTATCTACCTATCATCCATCTATCTATCATCTATCTATCATTTTCAACCAGTTTTTAAACTATCCATTCTTTAAAAGGAGTCTTTTAAAGAACAGAAATTTTAGGAGTTCCCACTGTAGCTCAGCAGAAGCAAATCTGACTAGCATCCATGAGGACTCAGGTTTGATCCCTGGCCTCGCTCAGATGGGTTAAGGATCCGGCGTTGCAGTGAGCTTTGGTGTAGGTTGCAGACACGGCTGGTATCTGGCGTTGCTGTGGCTTTGGCGAAGGCCAGCAGCTGCAGCTCTGATTGGACCCCTAGCCTGGGAACGTCCATATGCCATGAGTGCGGCCCTAAATTTTTTTTTTTTTTTTTAATATTTAGGACCACACTCGCGGCTATGGACGTTCCCAGGCTAGGGATTGAACTGGAGCTGTAGCTACCGGCCCACAGAACAGCCACATGGAATCTGAGTTGTGTCTGTGAACTATACCACAGCTCACTGCAACGCTGGGTCCTTAACCCACTGAGTGAGGCCAGGGATTGGACCTGCATCCTCAAAGATGCTAGTCAGATTCATTAACCGCTGAGCCAAGATGGGGACTCCCTAAACTTACTTTTTATGTTCTATCTAAGATCCCTTTGGAAAGGCCTATCCCAGAGTTACAAATATTATATATAAATATGCATATTTAACTTACAGTAGTCCACTTTTAAGTAATATTGTATCATTTGATTTAAGATGTAAGAAATTTAAACATCATGCTTTTTTTCTCCACTTCCATCCCTGTGCTTTTGTTTTCATATATTTTACTTCTACAAATATTATAAATTTTGCAATATATTTTTATTATTTTAAAATCATTTATCTCAAGAAATTAAACATTTTCACTTATTTTTACATAGGTATTTACTCTTTCTGGTACTTTTCATCACTTTGAATAGACTCAAATTTCCTTATGGTTTCATTTTCTTTCTAATTAAAGAATTTCTTTTAATTTTTTTTGTCTTTTTTTAGGCCCTCACCCTCAGCATATGGAAGTTCCCAGGCTAGGGGTCAAATCGGAGCTGCACTTGCTGGCCTATGCCACAGCCACCAAAACGGCAGATCCGAGCTGCACCTGTGACCTACATCACAGCTCATGGCAATGCCGGATCCTTAACCCACTGAGCAAGGCTAGGGATTGAACCTGCATCATCCTCATGGATATAGTCGGGTTCATTACCGCTGAGCCACAGTGGGAACTCCGTCTATTAATATTTTTTTGGAGTATAGATTTTCTGGAAACAAACCATCTTGGGTTTTGTCTGAAAGTTTTTATTTTGCCTGCATTTTGCATGGTATTTTCTCCATGAATAGAGGCCTAGTTCTATTAATGCCAGATTCTTCTGAATGTCCCAGGTGATCAATGAGGATTTTTCCTTCTTGGCCAAAGATTGACTATCTTCTCACTTTTTGTATCAATCATTTGGAAATTGTTCAACTTATAGCTCCTCAGACATGCTTTCCTTGGCTATGTGCAGTGCAGTCCTATGTAAGCACACCTTGGTAATCTATAGACCCAAGGACACGCCAATCAGATTTCTAGAGATTTTATTTTTTTTAAGTTCATATGATTTTTAATTTTTTCCATTATAGTTGATTTACAGTGTTCCGTAAATATCTACTGTACAGCAAAATAACCCAGTCATACATATATGTATATATTTTTCTCACACTATCCTCTATCATGTTCCACCACAAGTGACTAGATCTAGTTCCCCGTGCTATATACCAGGATCTCATTGCTTATCCACTCCAAATGCAATAGTTTGCATTCTATTAACCCCAAACTCCCAGTCCATCCCACTCCCTCCCCCTCATCCTTGGCAACCACAATCTGTTCTCCAAGTCTGTGAGTTTCTTTTCTGTGGAAAGGTTCATTTGCATCGTATATTAGATTCCAGATATAAGTGATATCATATGGTATTTGTCTTCCTCTTTCTGACTTACTTCACCTAGTATGAGAATCTCAAGTTTCACCCATGTTGCTGCAAATAGCATTATTTTGTTCTTTTTTATGGCTGGATAGTTGGAGATTTTCCCCCTAGCACTAAACTTTTTCCTGCAGCTTCCAGCTGCCCCATCTTCCTTAGACTCTAATCTCTGTCTCCTTAACTCCAAAAGATAGCTTTGCTCTGCTTGGAGTCCCCATCTCTGCACCGTGCTCCAGAATGTACTTCTAGACAGAAATCTGGAGTGATCATAGGGTGCTCATTGTTATTTTCACTTTGTAGTTTACAGAAATGTCTGTATTCAAAATCATACTATGATTTTATTAGGGTCTGGAATGACCTCCTGCCATATGCAACTAAGAAACTGGAAAAAATACTTTAAAAATTGTTTACAAAAATTTGAAAATTAGGTACCAGAAGACTGTGAGAGAGAAGAGAAATGACACTCTTGACACTATATCATGATATTGTTCCAGAAACTTTCTCTCACCATTTTTCTGTATATACTCATCAAAATCTAAAAGGAGTGGGAAAAAACAGGGTTTCTTCCCTTAACTTTCTATTCTTTTCAAGTGCTTGCGTGCTCATTTTTGGTATGATTATTTTATATTGAAAATTTTCAGTAGACTAATGGTTAAAATTCAAGTTTTGAAATCTGAAGATTGAAGAGTCTCATTGTATTGAAAGTACAGTGTGGAAAAAGTCAAGTTGGGAAAAGTCATCGATGTCAAAATGAGGAATTCTCTAGGCTAGTTATTAGATTTCACACTCTTCTCAGAGTGCCCTTGGTGAATTTATCCATTATTTTTCTTCTGTCTTTGAATCTGTCATAATATGTAAATAAGCATTATTATTATTTGTTAATTCTGAAGAACAGTAAAACTAAAAATATTCCACTGAAAGCCTAAAATAGAATAATTGCTTATTAAAAAGTTAACAAGCAAATAATATTTTCTGAGGGTGCCTTGCAATTTCCCTGTTTGTTCCATGCTCCTGGCATTTAGTTTTGTTTTTTGTTTTTTTCTTTTTTGGCTGCCCCACAGCATATGGAGTTCATAGGCCAGGGATCAGATCCAAGCCGCAGTTGTAAACTGCATTGCAGATCCTTTAACCCATTGTGCTGGCCCAGGGATCGAACATGCGTCCTCGTGCTGCAGAGATGCTTCCAATTCCGTTGTGCCACAGTGGGAACTCCTAGCTTTTCTTGGCTCTATGTGCCTGGTAAACATTAGAAATAGGAATGATGAAATACCATAAAATTCTGAAGAAATAAAGAAAATTAGGCCTGCGTGAACAAATTGGAGTTTCTTGGTTACTCTACTTCTCCACCATAGGTTTTGGAAGAAATCATGGTGTGAAATGACCATTTCAGGTTTTTTCATTTCCCTTTACCATTGTGTGGTTAATGTAATCAATAACCTATCAATTCGCAACTCTATGGATTTCTGCAGGTTGCTTTAACTCGAAGAAAAGTGCACATGATGTGTAACTGGTAGAAAAGTGGAAGACCAAATGGTCTCACTTGATAATTTGTGTTTCCCTAAACATGCAAGGCTATTCCAAATCTCTTATTTACAGTCCTATGCCCTCTCCAAATCAAACATAATATGCAGTGTTTTCTCTTCCTGGAATGTCCTTCTGTCCATCAGGAGAACTTCACACCCTATTTAAATTCCACTTTAAATGCTTCTTTATGAAATCTTCTCTTTATCAAGAAAATATATGTTGCCATGCTTCCCATGCTTCGTATGAATTCAGGACCACAGTAATCTTAATGTATGTGGTTATTTATTTGCCTTGTGCTCTCCACACTAGACTTTAACTTCCTTGAGTCCAAGGCCATATGATGTAGATCTCCTTAATTTTGAGGGCATGTCAAAATTCAGATTTTAATGCGTAGGCTGTATTCTTTCTACATATGTGGGATCATTCTTAAAACTGTCTCTCACTTCCTTCTATTCCCTTGTCACCCATTGGCCTTAAGTTACTAGGGAGTCCTTCTCTTCAGCTTGTGGTTTTTTGGACAGTAGAGATCATCTTCTGTATTAAGAAGAAAGAGTAGCTAGTCACCAATTATTTTGTGTTTGCATTAGGTTCCTCATTTGCATTTGAAATATAATCAGTTGAATTACTGAGAAGGAATGAACAGCACTTATTCATGCAGTCACAGTAAGTCTTCCCAAGTTATGGAAATCAGGAAGACTGTGATACTTTGTTCATTTTATACTTTCTTTGGGTCAGGTTGCAGTATCTTAAATGTTGAAGGGGGTCAATGGGAGGACATAACTACCACTTGACCCAAGAGCTGGACCTTGGCAATCAGAGGTTCCTCACTCCCTCACCGTCCTTGCAATGCACTTTCTGTCCTTCCTATAAGTTCTTATTTCCTGTTGTAGTGACATGAGCTCTGGTGATGGAGGTCTCTGACCTAGAGCTGGCTTTGCTCCTTGGGGTGGGGTGTGTGTGTGATAATCGAGGCAGGGTCAGGATCTGAGTCGGCTCTTTTCCCGCGAGTGTGCACACTCTCACTGGAAAGAGCAGCCTCTGCCTTTGTAGGGAGCAGTGCCAGAACAGAAGGGCTGGGGCAGGAGCCTGGTGCAGGCTGCGGGAGCATGTTGGAGTGGTTCTGGTAAGCCAGCCACATTGATTTCAGAGGGACAGCAGTGAGTGATGGCTTGAAGAGAGATCTCAACGTTCTGCTCAGGAATTGAACCTGGGCAGCCTGAATGAACACTGGGAATCCTAGCTACTAGACCAGCTAGGGGCTAAAAACAGAATTGCCCTGATTCTTACCCCCCTGTTGAAAGCAAGAATGTTTCAAAGAGACAAAGACGGTAAAAACAGGCATAAATTTTACTGTTAAAAACATAGTACAACATGTAGGAAAGCACACAGAGAATTAGTCTGTTTGGCTAAGGCAGAAGTAAAGCAGTAATGTACAGCTTAAAGGAGAGCGGGTGTGGGCTTCCACCTTAATGAGGAGCACGTCGGACAGTTCTTCCAGGTCTTTGTCTCCCTTTGGCAAATTATCTTGTTTAATCTTTCGTACCTGACCAGACCCAGGGCCCTCCCCCATCTGTGTGCACATCTTTTGGCCAAGATGGATTGCAAAGCAAAGCATGGTTGGAAGTTTTTCTAGACTTATAATGGCCTGGCACCCCCTCCCTTCCTGACCCAGTGGCATCTCTCTGTGCATGTGCAGTTGTAGTCTCCCTGATCTTGAGGATGGGGAGTATGGTCCCTCTTGGTCTTTTGTCCAGGCAGGGCTCAGCCCCCTCTTTTGATCCTATCATTACTGTTGTTTAACAAGTTCACCAAAGACAAGTACCAGTTATTTGCCTTGTGCCTGTTGTTATTTATATTTGAAGTATGGATAGGTAGCTGGTGGTAAATGTTTGTCCCAGAGCCCACCTATCTCCTGCCTCAAAAAATGTAAGAAGAGGCTAGTTGCAGTTGTCTATCCTGGAGCCCACTGATCTCCTGTCTCAGCACTGTGCCTGGGAATAAGCAAGAATGTGTACTCATTAACAGAGGAGTCTTAGCTCCTTACAGACCTCTAAGAAGCCCCACTGGGTTTCAAGCCAGCTAAGAGGGTTATCTTCTGAGGGTCTAGACCCAAGCCTGGGAGGCCTGGGAGGTTCAATCCCCTTGTTCCCCAGGGAAGATCCTTGAGCCTGTGTTATCTGCCTCCTTATCTGTATCCCCCAGAGGGATACACGTCTCTTTCTTCCAGACTCTAGGTGGATCTGGTAGCCCCTAGGTTGATTTCACTGACAGTTGCTCTATACGTAGTAGTTTTGATGAGTTTGTGAGGGAAGGTGAGTCCAGCGTCCTCTTACTCTGCCGCCTTGATCTCCTCCGGAACTTGATTTATTTTAAAAGGACATACCCATTTCTTTCTGCTTTATCAATTGTTTGTTCATGTGCAGTTTATAGTGATTTCCTATTTTTTGCTGATTTAATGATCAACTTTTCTGATAAAGAAAGTTCTAATGATTCCATTCTATAGGGCAAAAATAGAGATAAAGAAGTAACAAGTAATTCATAAGCAGATGAGGTGTGCACGTTTCTGGCTCTGCTGCTTACCAGTTACTAGTCCTTGAATAAGTTATTTAGAATTTCTGAGCTTTGATTTTTCTCACCTATAAAATGAGGCTGTCAATACTTATGTCTCAAAGCCATTGAGAGTTAAACCAGAGTGTCCAGTGTAGTGCCCAGGACACAGAAAGTGTTCATCATTCATTAACTGGTGCTTGCCATTATTTAGCCCAGGTCACGGCTCCATTAAGATGTACAGGACTCCTGACTCAAATCTAATGCTCTTTCTTCTTCATGACAGTATCTTTCCTGACCCTTTACTGTGGCTTTAGCTAAAATGTGGGCGTCCATCCATTCTTCTCTTTATTGAGCAGGAGGTAGAAAGAGAGAAACCGAAGTCTGCCTAGATTATACATGGGGTAATGGAGTGAGAGCTCTTAGAATGGTCAAACAAGAAGGGATCTGGGGCATTTACTACCCACTCAATTAACAGATGGAGAAACCAAGGCCCAGAAAGGGAGGGGGTTTGCTTTCTAGAAATCAACAGCTTTGTTTTTATCTTGATGATTTTTTTCAACCTTTCTGGATTGCAGCAAACTCAAAGTATTTATGGATTTGTCTGTTCTGCCTTGTCTGGTCTCATATGCAAAGGGCAATATTTGGCACAGAAGGAAAGTAAAGCTAAATTGTGGCTGTCTGCTGCAGCTGGCACAGTAAATGTTAATATACACTTAATGGTGGTTTTATGACTTGCCATTTGCAGTAGGCTGGCTTCTCCTGCCTGCCGCTAATGAAATGTATTACTCGGGTTCATCATAGATAGAATGGGTCAACAAATACTGTAGTACTTTGAAGGGGATAAAGCACTGTGTATGAAATGGCATTTGTCTTATCTGTAGTGAGTCTTAATTCTCACCATTGCACAGTTTCACAGTCTGAATTAATTTCTGAAGTGTAATTTTCGCTCACCAGTCAGAAAACTACCTTTTGATGGGGAGGGAATGGGAGGAGGGCTGATCCCATAAGAGAGGTTCTTTTGGAAAAATTAGTATTGTAATCCTTCACAGACCTGAAAGATTTCTAATCCACCGTCCTGAATGTTTAGATAAGGAAAATAAGGCCTAGAGAAAGGAATTAATTTGCTCTAGGTCCCATAACCAGTGGTGACATAACTGGGACCGAGCCTCTTAATCTGGAAGACAATATACAGAACTTACATATACTTTGTTTTTGTTCTTCAGAATCCATGGGGGAAAGTAGAGAGTTCAGGTAACATATTACCTAAAAGTTTAAATTCAGATAAATAAGTCCATGAGCAAAAAAAATAAAAGAAAGCAAAGAAAGAAAATGCTCCTTGGTGAATACCTTTCAAGCAAAATATAAACTAGATTGTCAGTTCCTTGAAAACAGGCATTTCTACATTTGTACTATTGAGTGGCGCACTTAGAATATATGAGATGGATTAATCAACTAAAAGAGTTCTGAGATGAGCTAATTTATTTCATCTCTTTAGTAATAATTGTATTTTGGGTTACTGGGGAAGGCCCAGAGAGGGGGCATTGTCTGCCTACTTACCTGTATCCAGACTCCAGGTCATGGGGTTAGGGCTGGTGACCAATTTCTGCTCCTCCAAGTTGAGAGGTCAGATCTTCAGGTATGCAGCTCTTTTCACTGAGGTGTAATTCCTATAAAGGGCAAAGTTAGTTTTGCTGGGCCCTGGCTGTATTTACGTGCTGGGCATTTCTTAACCACTGACCCAATTGCCTGGTCAGGGCCAGTGACTCAGCCAGTGGTAAAAGGTTCTGAGTCCAAGGTAGGCCACAAGCGTAGTAGCATGGGTACTTTGGAGATGCGACAGAGGACCCCAGCCCTCCAGAGGATCTATGATTTGCTGAAAGTGCCACTTCCATGCAAAGACTTCAGGGGACCCTTTGAAACAGGAGGAAAGATTTCTGGTGATGCTAGTGCCAAGCTGGGCTCCACCGTAGGTCTCTCCCTTTGCACCTCACAGTTATGGGCTTGATCCAGTCTGTGTCCCAGGTTGGTGCAAATCCAGAAGACAACTTGTTCCAACTTGCCCCTACCAAGGAAGCATATTCCCTGTGTTGTTTCTGTTTATCAGTACTATTGTGTTCAATAATAGTTTAGCAAAAATAACATTAATAAAATGATACATAATAGTAATAAAAAGAATTAAATGACTGTTTTTCAGATAGTTTATAAACATTATCTTATCCAAATTTTATATAACCTTCAGAGGAAAATATTATTCAACCCATGTCAAAGATGTGGACATTGAAACTCTGAACAGTAAACCAAGTTGCTCAGGGTTGAGCAACACAAGCTACTAAGGAGAAGATTATGTACTGGAAAATCGCTCCTGGAGCCCAGAGTCAATGCTTTTTCTATATCATTGCTTATTTGCACATTTCTTTGCAATTTGAAAGCAGATTCACTTCTACTAGCTGTTTTGACTTCTAAATCAACCTTTTGATCACACTTTTCTTTTAGTCTTTATTTTACACACTAGCAAACTGTCCCGATTTCTATTTCTAAGAAGTGGTAGACCTGGGATTTAAATTCAAGTCTCTCTGGCATTAGGAAAAAAAAATGAATAGGTTTTGATATAGTTTGATATCATAATCAGCTGGGATTCCGGGGTACCTGCATTGTGCCTGGATCACAGCCACCCATCCTTGTGGGTTACTGAGGGAGACAAACTCACAGGGAGTAATGGAAAAAAACACGTGAAGAGCACACTATTACTAGCATGGATTTGGCACAAAAGCCCAAAGCAGAGAATTCTGACACCCCCACCACCACCCCATTGAAAAACTCGGGCCTCAAGCTCCAGTAGACCACAAAGCCAGCTCCTGTGCTTCATTGCTGTGCTCAATGTGCCTCTTGCATTGTGTCCCAATGTAGGCCTTTGAATGGACAGAGCAGCAAAGGGGAATCAAAGAGCTGCAACTCACCCTGACTTTTAAGGCACACGGACCTGCAATTATTAGAGTAGCTTCTCCCACGGTGGGAAGAGAAACAGGGAAAGAAAACGGGTCAACAAAGTTTTTTCCTTCATTCTTATCTGTCTTTGAAGGGCAACTGCCATATTGCCTCTTCCTACTTCGAATGCCCCAAACTGTTGGATCTGGACCCTAGCTTGATTTTTCCTCTTTTAACTTTTCCCTAATTTGTCAAATTACCAGGACTCCTTACTTTCTCCCACTTATCTGTTGGATTTTTGTTAAACCTTTCAGAATACCAGAAGTCTCAGTTCCCACTATCCCCTGGCTTGGCTCTCAAGCCTTTTGTTTCTTTCAGGGCTAGCGTTCTCTATTATTAATAAGTGACATAAAATATCCATGCATTCATCCATGCAAAGATTTATTCCTAAAGTGACAATGTAAAACGGACTGAATTCAAGGTGTCTGATTTTGCTAGTGTCAGGGTGACAAGATATACTGAGGGAATCAAATAAAGAATATTTACTGGGGACATAGCAGGGTGTGGAATTATTCTCAATATCAGGATCAATACCGAAGCAGTCATAAGGAGTTATTATATAATTTATGTAAGTGACCACCAGACTTTGACTCAGACCAGACTGTATTATCAGCCATAGATCTGTATTAATGCCAAATGAAAATGAAATTACTGGCGATCAAGTCCTGTGTAATTCAGCTCTGCTAACTAGACATGTGTAAGATGAATATTTAAATAGGACATTAAGCACGGGCTTGATGTTCAGTGAGAGTTGATGAGGAGGCAGATGAATTCTGGCAGAGGAGTCAAACTGCCTGAATTTTCAGCTTGGACTTGCCACTAACATTGTGAGCCTGGGATAATTCTTTCTTGGTCTCAACCTTCCAGTGGTGAGATAAGAGGAGGGCACTATTAAACACTGTAGATCTAGAATATTGTGGTGTAGGCATTACTTGCAAAAAGAGAAGCAGGACATTACCTGAAAACCCTTTATCCTCTTTATCTCTAGAAGTCTAATTTCAGTTCCTTTTCAAGCTCCTTGATGGAGTGTGCCCTGATTCCCCTGATAGAATAACTTCTCCTATCTTTCAACCCTCAGTGCATTTCAGTGAGTGCAGTTTGTGCACTTTAACACTCAGTGCTTTGTGTTATTATTATCTGTGGCCACAGTCTAGGCTTCTGTGGTCTTCTGTAGAAATCCTTAATAAGCATAGGCATTTAATCCATTTATGTATCTCTCATAGTTCTTAGCACAGTGGCTGGCAGAGAGTAGGTATTTATTATGTGCTTGTTTGATAATTCAGTAAGTCAGGGACTGTCAGATTAACTGAATAAATAAATGATTGTGCACACAAATGAAGAAATAGATGAACAGATTGTGTGGAGACGGGAACAGATTGATAACAACGTCTGCAAATTCAATATTCATTGCTACATATAGCTCTTATTCTGTGTGAGCCTTTGTACTAAACCCTTTATATACATGCATTCACTGAGCCTCTGTGATGGGTATTGTCATTCCCATTTCAAAAATTAAGAAAAGGAGATTTAGAAAAACTAAGGAATTTGCCCAAAGATTTGGAATCCCGTATGTCTGAATTCAGAGACCATGGTGGAAACCACTGGACAATCTGCCTGCCATTTCCAGGAGATGAATCAGAGAGCAAGGAAAGGTATCTATAAGGATGCTATAATTATACATCAAAGATTAGAGGTCAAAAGGCTAAATCGTCTCTTCAGTAGTTGTCATCAGTGTTTTCCTTTCTTTTGGAGTCTCACAAAACATGGCCATTTCTTTTTCAAACAATGGTCAAATAGTTTGTGGTTATTCCTTCTCATATGAGAGCACAGAAAAATTTAAAGCTTATAGGCCAGCAACCTATTTTTTAGGCCCAGAATTCAACTTTGGCATTCATCTTGTTCACATTTTATACTGAGCATTCTATGCAATTAAGTATAGTCTCATCACCATTATATTTGGAAGTTCCAGAAAGACCCTCTATTTTAGTGAGTTTGGCCTAAGAGATCCATTGTGGTGAGACACATCAACTCAACTCAAAAATATTTCCTTGATAGTCCCTAAATTGGAGGGCTCTGTAATGTTCTTGATGGTTAAGGTTATTTTGGATGCTGAGTATTAATTTCATATGAATTAAGGATTTAGAATAATTATCCAAGAATATTTATGACTCAACATTGGCCTCAATCACACTTTGTAGTTAGGATAAATGTACCAGGGGCAATAATGGCATAAAAGTCATTTATTCTTATTCTTATTTTAATTAAAAATAGACTTTATTTTCAGAGCACCTTTAAGTTCAAAGCAAAATTGAGCAGAAAGTGCAACGAGTTCCCATATATCCCCTGATCTACTTACAGTTTCTCCCATTATTAACATCTTCTACCACAGTGATACATTTCTCACAAGAGTGGACCAGCACTAACACAGCATTGTCACCCAAAGTTATACATTATAATAAGCTTTATTCTGATGTTATATGTTCTATGGGTTGGGGCAAATGTATAATATATATATGTAAATATATATATGCACTATTATAGTATCATGCAGAATGGTTTCATGGCCACCCAAATCTTCTGTGCTCTGTCCATTCATCCTTTCCTCTTCCTTAACTCCTGACAACTAACGATCAGTTTACTGTGTCAGTAGTTTTGCCTTTTCCAGAATATTATATTGTTGGAGTCATACAGCATATAGCCTTTTCAGATTTCTCTCCTTCACTTAGTAACATGCATTTAAGATTCTTCCACGTCTTTTCATGTTTTAATAGTGTGTGTGTGTGTGTGTGTGTGTGTGTGTGTGTGTGTGTGTGTGTGTGTGCTTGCACTTCAGAATAGTCCATTGTCGGGAGTTCCCTTCGCAGCTCAGTGGTTAACCAAACCAGACTAGAATCCATGAAGATGCGGGTTTGGTCCCTGGCCTCACTTAGTGGGTTAGGGATCTGGATTTGCCATGAGCTGTGGTGTAGGCGGGCAGCTGTAGCTCCGATTTGACCCCTAGCCTGGGAACTTCCATACGCTGGTGGGTACAGCCCTAAAAAGCAAATAATAGCAACAACAACAATAATAATAATCCATTGTCTGGATATACTACAGTTTACCCATTCACCTACTGAAGGACATCTTGGTTCCTTCTAAGTTTTAGTGATTATGAATAAAGCTGTGATAAGTATCTATGAGAAGGTTTGTATGTAGTAAGAGTATATTAGTTTTGTAAGTATTGGTTTACAATCTCAGAAGCTTCTCAGGTGAAATCTGAAACTGGTCCCTGCACACAGAGGGTGAGGAAAGACTTCAGAGATAGGCAAAACTCCAGATTGTCAGGTAGTGGGTTTAATAAGCAAGGGAACTTCAACATGAGGCTTGTCTCAGGCAGCACAAGATGAGTAGATATTTGCATCTACCTGCCAGAATCCTGAAAGTTTATGCAGAGGCCTCAACTACATTCAGTCATGTATTCCATCCAGATAGTCTTAAACACACAGTACTCTCCCCAGGCTGCATCCTTGAAAAGTGGCTCCCACTCTGGGAACATTGGGCAGAATGTTCATTCCAAGGAGAGGGGAAAATGCGAAGAGCCTCTGATTGCCTGGGTCCAGCTCACAGCTCATAGTCTCTTGATGACCTCCTCCAGAAGTAAGAAACTGCCAAATTGCTTTTCAGGGTGGCTGTGCCGTTTTGCATTCTCACCAGCAATGAATTAGAGTTCCTTTTGCTGTATACCCTTGCCAGCATTTGGTGTTTGTTAGTGTTGCAAATTTTTGCCACAAATAGTGTGTAGTGTTATCACATTGTTTTAATTTGCATTTCTCTGATGACATGTGGTACGCAGCATCTCTTCATATACTTGTCATTTGCATATCTTCTTTGGTGAAGTGTCTCTTCATTTCTCTGCACATATTTTTCAACTGAGATGTTAATTTCATTATTGTTGAGCTTTAATAATTCTTTGTGTATTTTGTATTAACTGTTCTTTATCATGTCTTTTGCAATCGTTTTCTCCCAGTCTGTGGCTTTCCTTCTCATTCCAATGCATAGAATGTATAACATCCTTTTCCATATATATTGATGTGATTGCGTGACTTTTCCCTTCTTTGACCAGTTGCTGTTATTTATTATATTAATTAATTTTCAAGTGTTGAACCACCTGGGAATATCCCATTTGTTTGTGGTATATAATTCCTTTTATATGTTGTTGGATTTTATTTGCTAATATTTTGCTGTGGATTTTTGCATGTCATAATTTACTGAATTACATCAATTATCCTATAGTTCAGATTAAGTCAAACATATTCTATCATTGAGTCAAATGAAAGTATCACAAAATACCATTTTTATATGGAGAATACAGGGTGATGAAAAAGAGAATTAATATTTATTGATTATCCCTAATAAGTATATTACTTAATTTAATTGTCATATGTAATGAGAAGGTGTTATTATTTCCATCCTTCAGATAAGAATTTGGTTAGTGGTCAAATCAGAGCTGCAGCTGCTGGCCCATCTCACAGCCACAGCAATGCAGGATCCAAGCCACATCTGCAACCTACACCGCAGCTCACGATAATAACGAATTCTTAACTCACTGAGCAAGGCCAAAGATTGAACCTGCACTCCTCATGGGCACTAGTCAGGTTTGTAACTGCTGAGCCACGGAGGGAGCTCCTGATGAAATAATTTTGCTTTCATTTAACCATCAATGAATTTTATCTGTATATACACAAATTGTGGAAAGTAATGAAACTCAGCTCCAGATCTCATCTGGTAAGTAGTGGAGCCAAGATCTGAATGAAGATCTACCTGATTACTAAGTCCACGTTCTTTCCACTATAGCATATGGAGGACACCTTACTTTAGGCTGATGAGTTTCATTATCCTTGGAAGTAATGCTGTAGTGGGAGAAAGCCACGACGATTTAAATTTTTCAAACAATATATGTAAGACTGGGGAGGCTTTGGGCCATCTGGATAGTCTCAGGGCTTTCTGGAAGGAGGATGCATAAGAACAATATTTTCCACCCCAGCCAAATCCTCATCTAGAAGCAAGAGCTTATAACATGAGAGTCTAGTTCTCTCCACATTCCTGAAGCCCCATTTTGCATCAAACCTATGTCAGGATATTATGAATGACTATGCAGATGTACTGTGAACTCCAGTTCTATGACACAACTCTCCTGTTTAATACTGCAAGAAACCAGCCACGACCAAACAAGAAGTCAGTAATGATGACAACTTCCCTATTAATACTTTCCAGTGTGGTTGTTTCAGGCTTGGGAAGGCTGAGCTTTCTTATAAATTCAGATATGCTCTATTTAAATGATCACATAAACAGCTTTGATTGATGATGACTGCTCATTAATCTTAAAAGCATGTGGACCCATGCAACCTCAAGAGCACTTTAGCACCGTTGCAAAATTGGTCCAAGTTGATCCTAAGACTAGACAGTCCTTTGCTGTGAGTACCTCATGCAGCTGTACAAACATGCTTCAGATCTGTTTCTTTTATCCAATTGTATTCTTCT
Source organism: Catagonus wagneri (assembly GCA_004024745.2). Classification (NCBI taxonomy): domain Eukaryota; kingdom Metazoa; phylum Chordata; class Mammalia; order Artiodactyla; family Tayassuidae; genus Catagonus; species Catagonus wagneri. The sequence goes on from PVHT021183518.1 coordinate 5,284,937, forward strand.
GGGACATGCTTTCATTTTTATACTTCTGTGATTTATGATTGTAATGATAAGCTTGAAGGGCTTCAGCAGCCTGACCTTGAGGAATTCATCAGGTTTAGTGGAAACAGTGTTGGTCTTAGCATTAAAAATTCTATCCTGGAGTCATATGGCAGCAAATCATAAAGTTGGTCCATTTCCTCCTCACTTCCCCCACCTCTTTTTGTTTTTTCCTTGGCAAATTGATGAACACACAACCAATTGAATTAAAGCTAATTTTAGTTCCAAAACTATTAGGAAATAAGATCCTGGGGGGAATTTTAAGTAATTTCATTTCAGCTGATTAAGATGTTTAGATATAATGCATCACATTTAATGTTTGGAAACACTGTCAAAGTCAAAAGCACACTAAGTATACTCTGTCCTATAAGTTAACAAATGGTGGTATCTATTTAAAACTTTTGTCAACTCAGTAAAAATTCCTTGAAAGCGTTCCTGATTCCCTAGTCATAAGGGGAAGGTCTAGAATCCCTAGGTAATTGTGAGATGAATTCCTCTCCATCAAAGATATGTTGGCTTATGGTTATTTTTATAATTTGCTCAGACTTGGACCTAGTCTTGTTTCTGAGCTTGCTCTTGCCCCAAAAATATTTATTTTAGTATTATCAGTATTTTTTATTTAGTATTATGATTTAGAGTCCCTACATTTTAAGAATTACCTAGCCAGCTATGCAGAGTTCGTTATAAGCCAATCCCATGTGACAGGGAGTAAATACACCCTCAAGAAAAGACCTAAGTCTTCTGTGCAAAATAATATCATGACAGAGATACACAATTAGGTACTATACACATCACCAGTAGCTACTCTTCATGTACCAAGCTTACACAAAGAAAACCAGATCAATGTTGGTATCCTCAGAGTGCTTACAGTCTTTTGTGAGATACAAAATAAGGATAGCTAACATTTCTAAGTTCTTCCCATGTACTAGACATTTCACTAAATGTTGAACGTAGGTCATTTCATTTCATCCTGACAACTGTTCTAAAAATAGGCACTATGATTAGTCTAATATTTTCTAAATATTAGAAAACTGAGGAATTCCCATTGTGGCTCACCAGAAATGAATCTGACTAGTATCCATGAGGACACAGGTTTGATCCCTGGCCTTGCTCAGTGCGTTAAGGATCCGGCATTGTGGTGAGCTATGGTGTAGGTTGCAGATGCGGCTTGGATCCCAAGTTACTGTAGCTGTGGTGTAGGATGGCAGCTACAGCTCTGATTAGACCCTTAGCCTGGGAAACACAGGTGAGGCCCTTAAAAAAAAAAGACAAAATGAAAAAGGTTAGAAAACTGAGATTATAAAGGCATTAAGTAACTTGTCCAAGATAATATACCTAGGATGTTTTGGATTGGGATTTGAACCAAATTAGTGTAACTGTAGGGCTCTGGTGTGCAACCACCATCTAACCCTGCTTTTTGGAAGGGCAATGTGTGATCTTAAATGAATGAGGATTGTGCAGTGTTCCTTGGGAGACATTACCTGCCTTTGAACAGAAGCTAGTGGAGCTGGTGGAAAGAGTTCACTTCATACCAATTACATCAAAGTCCATTTGCATGAATGAGGGTTGTGCAGGAGAGGAGGAAGTTCGGACTAGGAGTCATACTAGGTAGCATTGGGAATCTAGCGAAAGCTATGTTCAGAGCCCCGACTCCCCTTCCTAAAATGCTTCCTCTTTAATGGGGCATTCTTCCAACCTGTTGCCATTAAGGTAGTGTTTTTGTCATCAAAGTGCAGGGTAATGGGTAGGGAATTTGCTGTCGGAAAGATAGAATTTCAAATCTCCACTTCGTAATTTGCTAGTTTTATTATTTTGGGCATATATCTCCAAATCTACGAATTTCAGTTCTCATATGTGTAAAATGGGGATTTTAACACTTAGCTTTTCAAGCCTATAATGAGAATAAAAGACTAAAGGGAGAAATGGCTAAGATATGACCTGCCAAGCTCAGTGCCCACGGTGTAATGTGCACTCAGAGGCAGTTTCTCCCTTTTAAATTTACTCTCAGAGAAAGTTTTTACATCATTCTTTTGTACCTGAGTGCAAGAACATGCCAAACTAGATTTTCTTTCTCAAAAGTGCAGCTGAACACCAAGACTGACCTTTCACTGGCTTCTTCTTCTTCTTCTCCAAAGATTTCAAATGTCAGAGATCTTACTAAGGATGTTTTCTTGGGGAATATTTCGGTGCTGTGAAATTCAACTGCAGAGAAAGCAATTTTTCTGCTCATTCTTCAAGGCTTGGGGTCTTCTGATCTGTGAGACAAGGATGGAAGTACTGAGTCCCAAGAGATGTCCTGAAAGAGAGTCAAATCCAAAAGCCCTGCTACAGCCTCTGAGCTGTAATGAAAATGTGAGGATCCGTGGTTATCTCAGCTCTAATGGGAAGTTTCTATCTCTCCAGACAGCGATACAAAACAGTGTTGCTCTGCAAAAGTGCACTGAAGTCACAGCATTTCCAGTTAGCCTCCTTCCCACCAGCAAGTGAGCATTCTTGGTGGTGGTAATCAATAAGTGCAATTAGAGTATCAGAAGCGAGGGACCCCATCTTCTAGGCTGATTACCGTAATGTCATTTGCAGACCATTGCCAAGCATATGGAAAGCATTTTGGTCATCATCCCAGTTACTTGAAGAAGTTTATTTAGTGTTAAATTCTTCTACCTCCCCCAAAGACCTGAACACTTTTGGGATGTTCAATCTCAAATATCATCAGATATGATTCATGCAACTAACATCTTGCCTTTCAAATTATTTTTCCTTTTACCAGCTTCTCCACTGTCTCTTCCCAATCACATTCTGCCCTTTTTCTCTTCTTTCTTGTTTTGAGAAAGTATTAGTGTGGGTGAAAGCCATTTTTCCCCCTCCATTCAGACTTCAGATCTTGGGTGAAACTAAGTTAGCTGTAGTTAACTCATGAAATTTCAAACTGGCTCAGTTTTCCTAGATGCTAAATAAGTTTTTTCCTTAAAATACTTTCATTCTATGAATGCTCACTAACAACCTTATGGGTGCCGCCTGAGGGTACAGATGTGTGTATCATGCATTGTCTGTTCTGAAAACTCTTGCAGCTATGAAGGTAGTGAAAATATTAATAAAATAGAAATAGAAAAGAGATGCATGAAGATCGAAAGGGTATTAGTGATTTTTGCTGGACAAGCACTGCACTTTTTGAGTTGGACCTGGGATATTTACTGAAATTAATGAAATGCACACTTTGTGGTCACACGCAGTATGCCAATATACTTAATTTGAATTTTTTAGTACTGTCAATAAAAAACAGGTTTGAGAAACAAGTTATTATAGTAGTTGAACATGAACAAAAGGAAAGGTTTGTGTTGATTGTGTGCTACGACTCATTTTAATATTTATTTATTTATTTATTTATTTATTTTTTGCCTTTTGTCATTTTAGGGCCGTGCTCGTGGCATGTGGAGGTTCCCAGGCTAGGGGTCTAATAGGAGCTGTAGCCACTGGCCTAAGCCACAGCCACAGCAAAGTGGGATCCGAGCCGCGTCTGCGACCTACAGCACAGCTCACGGCAACGCCGGATCGTTGACTCACTGAGCAAGGCCAGGGATCGAACCCGCAACCTCATGATTCCTAGTCGGATTCGTTAACCACTGCGCCATGATGGGAACTCCTCATTTTTATATTTATTAATGAAGGAAAGTAGAGTGAGATTTCTGTTAATATTATTAATAGCCATTGAAAATCTGTGTATACTCATGGAAATCTAAAACTGTCTTTATTTAAACATTTATTAAATTTAGAATTTTTTAAAAATTTGGACTGGTTTTCTTTTTTGTTAAACCAAATTAGTAAGGCTTACTATTCAATATTTTCCATCATGTCAGATGTTGTTGAATGAAGGAAGTAAAACTCATAAATAAATTTATTTTATTGTTTACATAGATCAATAAGTTGACTTGACTATAAATCCTCTGGAAGGCAGTCGGAAAAATATTTCTTTTATTAGTTAAGAACATCAGTGCTGACATGACTCAATTCCTCATATAGGAAAACAATTGAATGAGACTTCTTTTAGACATCAGTTAAAGAGAAAGATGCTGAGGTATCATGTTACTTTTTAAAGAATAATCTAATAAACTACTCACTAATAGGAATAAATATGTTTTCTTGTGACTGAGAACGAAATTATTACTCTATATTATTGTATACTCAATTAATGTTTATGTGACCTAGAATTAGTTTCTCTTTTCTTAAATGAAATATTTGATCAAAGTTAATTCAAATTTTTACCTAAGGAAGTAGTTTCTGATTTCAGTTTGGATGTAAACAGATAAGGAAAACGTTAATTTTTGCAGTAATACTAAGAAAAATCAAGATAAAAATAATTATACTTATTTATAATTGAGGAGCAGTAATGAAGCCCAAAAGAACTGATCCATTAAAAAAAAAAATAAAGACCTTTCTGTATGAGCAGCGCACTTTGCGGGGATGCTTGTTCTGGGTGCAGACTGGCTGAGGATAGAGACTGTCAGAGAACATGCCTGGTTGACAAAGAGGCCAGCTGGATTGTCCACGATCCAGGCAAGCAAGATGGATTGAAACTTGGAGCACTTCGAACACAGTATTTGGTGTGACATGAAAATTCTCCCTGCTTCCTTCTAAATTTCATTTTAGCAAGACAGTGAAAGTGAAGCTGAGAAGCAGGAAGAATTTATTCAGTCTTGTACTTTCTCACAAGGTCTGGAACCTAGTATCTTCCTATGTTAAGTCTAGAGAGGGGAACTCAGCCCAACTCCTCCTGGTTCAAAGGCAGTTAAAACCAAAGACCCCTCTCCCTAACATGACTGTTTACGAGAGTTCAGACTGAGTTGAAAAGAGTTGAGTTTATCTTATTAAATCTGGAATCTAGTTTCAGATTATATTAGTCAAATCAGGCTGTTATAGTAAAATATCACAGATTGGGTGGCTTAAATAACAGAAATTTATTTTCTCACAATTCCAAAGGCTGGAAAGTTTGAGATCAACACACTGCTGGGTTAATATCTGGTGAGGGCTCTCGCTTTGGGTTGTAGTCCGCTGCCTTGTCACTATGTGCTCACATGGCCTTTCCTGTGTATGTGTTGTGCTGGGGGGCAGTGAGGGGAGGAGAACTCTCTGGTGTCTTTTCTTATAAGGACACTAATTCTATATGATCAGGACCCTACCCTAAAGACCTCATTTAACCTCAGTTACCTCCTTATAAGCTCTATATCTAAAAGAATTCACATTGGGTATTAGCGCTTCAACATAAGAATCTGGGAAGGAGGGTGAAAAGTTGCCCCAGCTGGCCCAGAAGGCAGGGCTTCAAATCAAGGAGGGTTATTCTTGAGACTTAACATCTAATGGACTCTGTCTTGCTAGGTTTTGGACTTTGTTGGAATCCATTACCCCTTCCTTTTTCCTAATTTTTCCCTTTTGAAATAGGAATGTCTATTCCATGCCTGCTCTATCACTGTATTTCAAAAAAAAAAAAAAAATACACCTTGTCTGCTTTTAACAGTTCATCCAGAGAAATTTGTCTCAGGATGAATCATACCTCAAATCCCATCCACTTCTGATTTAGATTATATTTGGACAAAGCTTTGGCCTTTACACTGAATGCTGGGGCTGTTGAGAACTTCGGGGCTGTTGAGATGAAATGACTGCATTTTGCATATCATAAGGATATGAATTTAGTAGGCGGGGGGCTAGGGGAAGAATTCTATGGATTGAATCGTGTACCCTCAAATTCATATGTTGAAGTTCTGATTCCCCAGTGTGACTGTATTTGAACATAGGTTATAAGAGTGGAGCCCTGATGGGATAGGATTAGTGTTCTTATAGGAAGAGACATCAGAGTCCTCTCTATCTGTCTCTCTCTCTCTCTCTCTCCATCCCCCTCCATCTCCCTCTCTCTCTCTCTCTCTCTCCCTCTCTCTCCCCCTCCCCTGCCCCTGCACATGCACACAGGGGAGGTAGGGCTATGTAAGCACACAGTGAGAAAGCAGCCATCTGCCACCCAAGGTGAGAGTCCTCACTAGACATCAACCCTGTGGCACTTTGATCTTGAACTTTCTAGCCTCCAGAACTGTGAGAAAATAATATCTGTTGAAAATATCTGTTGTTTAAGTTCACCCAGTGTATGGAATTCTGTTACAGCAGGCTGAGCTGACCAATACACAGATCAAAATGACTTTTAGTTAAATATGAATGAACACCTCATTACTTCAGCTGCCAAAATAGCAAAGAGTTTGCTTTCTCTGGGAGAAGAAAAAAACAAAACCAAGAAACTGATGAAACCCCTCCCAAGCTTAATATTCTTCAGACTCCACTGTTTTTCAATATAGTGTCTGCTACAAAATAAAAAGTTATGAGATACAAGAAGAAATTTCAAAAATAGAACCCACAATTAAAAAACACACACATTCATACACTCAAACAGAAGACCCACAGATGGCCCAGATAACATCTCTTGCAACAAGGATATTAGAATAACTATTATAAATATGCCAAAATTTTACAAAGACCAAAAAAAAAAAAAAAGGGAAAGAGATAGGACAGGAAAATTATCAAAAAGAACCAAATGGGAATTGTAGAACTGAAAAAAAACCCTGAAATTTAAAAAAAATTGAATAAGTTTAAGAACAGAAAAACAGTGCAGAAAAAAAAAATCAGGCTGATAGAACAATAGGAACACACCGAGGTAACAGGATGAAAAATATTTCAACAGTGGCTTGTGGGACAATAGCAAGGGCTCTAAGGTGTAGTCTTGGAGTGCTGAAAGGAGGGGAAGAAGAAAATGGCGAGGAAAAAAAATCCATGAAGTAAATCATGACCTAACATTTCCCCAGTTGAATGAAAAACATCAATCCACAGACCCAAGATATTCAGCAAACCCCAAGCAAGATACATACAAAGTAAATCACAAATAGGTACTTAGTATTCAAACTGCTGAAAACCAAAGGAAAATTCTCTAGGCAGCTGGAGAGACCAGGATACATACAGGAGAGCAGGAAGCATGATGGGTGGCTTCTCATCAGAAACAATGTAACTCAGAAGACAAGGAAATGACATCTTCCTAGTGCTGAAGGACCAAAACAAAAGAAACACAGCACAGTCAGGCTGCAATTCTCTATTAAGCTAAAAGTCCTTCAAAAAACAGGGATGAGACAAAGGCACAGTCAGAAAGACAAGGAAGGAAAATTTGTCACCACACCTGTGCAACAAGAAACACTAAAGGAAGTTTGTCAGGCTGCAGAGAAATGGCATTGGTTGGCTCCAAAAATAAGCACCAAAAATAATAAGTATGTGAGTAAACAGAAATGAGTTTTTTTTCAATGTATTTAAAATGAATTGACTACTTAACGTGTAAACAACAATGTTTTATTGAAAGGTTTATAAAGTGTTAGTGTTAAAACAGAATGAGTAATATCAACAATTCTAAAGAAAGGCAGAGTGTAAGTGGAAATACACTGTTGTAAGATTCATACTTTAAATGTGAAATAGGTAATGTTAATTCTAAGATAGACTGTGATTTACTAAGTTAATATTTGAGTCCCTAAAAAAAATAAAAATAAAATTATATAGATAAAATCTATTGAGGAGATAAAACAGAATATTAAAATATTAAATTAATTAAAAAATGAAAGCAGAAAAAGAGAATAGCATGAACAAAGAAGAGAAGACAAATTACAACAAAAATAATTTCAAGATGAGGCAATATAAAGAAAAAAGAGACAGGATGATAGGAAAATAAGTAAAACTGTCCTAACAAACAGACACATAAAATTAGAAAGTAATCAAGAAAGAAAATCTGCTAAATATGTTATGTAAATTTAACAAGGATAAAGATTGAAAAGAGGAATTCCTGTTGTGGCTCAGCAGTTAAGGAACCCAACTAGTATCCGTGAGGACATAGGTTCAATCCCTGGCCTTGCTCAGTGGGTTAAGAATCTGGCGTTGCCATGAGCTGTGATGTAGGTCCCAGATGCGTCTCGGATCCCATGTTGCTGTGACTGTGGGGTAGGCCAGCAGTTGTAGCTCTGATTCAGCCCCTAGCCTGGGAACCTCCATGTGCAGCAGGTGAGGCCCTAAAAGGACCCAAAAAAAACTTTTTTAAAGAAAAAACATTCTGTCCAGATTATTTATATAATGAATTTTCCTCTAATATGGATTAACATTGCTATGTGAGAAACAGAAACATTGCTCTGTGAGAAATAGATGTAGAAAGCCACTGATTTCTAAAAAAAAAAAAAAAAATTGGTCTTTTTCTAGGACTGCACCCGCAGCATATAGAGGTTTCCAGGCTAGGGATCCAATTGGAGGTGTAGCCGCTGGCCTACACCACAGCCACAGCAATACAGGATCCGAGGCACATCTGTGACCTACACCACAGCTCACGGCAATACCAGATCCTTAGCCCACTGAGTGAGGCAAGGGATTGAACCCACATCCTCATGGATGCTAGTCAGGTTCGTTAACCACTGAGCCACAGTGGGAACTCCCTGATTTCTAAAATTTAACTGTGGAAAAGAAAACTTATGTTTACAGAAATTGGGTGACTCTGACTAAAATTTCCTATTGTAGATAATTTTCTTAGCAAGGAATTAAACACCTATTTCTATATTTAAAGTTCATTATTATCATAATGTATTTTATCCATTGTGGTTTCCTTGATCAAAAAACTCACCTGAGCATTTCTCTGAAAAAGATTTTACATTATGCAGGGAGTTCCCATCAAAGCACAGTGGAAACGAATCCAACTAGGAACCGTGAGGTTGTGGGTTCAATCCCTGGCCTCACTCAGTGGGTTAAGGATCCGGCGTTGCCATGAGCTCTGATGTAGGTCACAGACGCGGCTCGGATCCCGCATTGCTGTGGCTGTGGCGTAGGCCAATAGCTGTAGTTCCAATCAGACTCCTAGCCTGGGAACCTCCATATGCCTCGGGTGTGGCCCTAAAAAGACAAAAAAAAAAAGATTTTACAGTACGCATTTTGTTTTTTGTCTTATTTACTACAAAACGTTTTGTGAAGAAATGACTATGGAGAAAAACTTAAAGATTATTAATTTGTTTCACAGCCATTTAAAAACGATTTTAGTTAACTCTAGCCAAAGTTAACGATTATTACCTAATCTGCCATTACCTAATGTTCACCTTGCTGCAAAACAGGATTTAGATACAGTACTTTACAAATTATAAAAAGTAGTCATAGTTCCTTACCCATTTTCCATCCATTTTGAAATTCATTATTTACCAGCCACTCTCAACTCATGCTAAGTTTTAAGTGTTTTTTCTCCTTGATATTCTGTTCTGTATTTCCAGATAAGATATTTGTACTGCCTTTTTGGGGAGGGAGTTATCTATTAGATGTCATTGACTGCTGCAGAATATGGGGACCTACCTCTCTCTGTTTCTGGAAATTTGGGAAACAAAATTCTGAGGAAACTGGCCACTTCGAAACTACTAGATGCTTAAACAGGACATACTCTTAGACAAGATGTCGCTCTCAGAGGAAGTGGGGATGGTCTCTGAAGTTCCTCTCCCCCTGGATTTGGGGGGATGCTGCCCTGAGCAGGCTGTAATTGGTATATTACAGCTGATCCTGCACTTCATAGCACTGAAACGAGAATCTTTAGGTGCACTGAAGTGGTCCTAGGTTAAGATGTCCCAGGCTATGACACAAGCTGAAAGATGCAGAAGCAAATATTTTCTGGAAAAAAAAATCGTTTTCTATCTGTAGGCTCACCATAGGTCAAGCAATGAGTTCACAATAAAAAATCACCAAGATTATGAGATGGCACTTCTCACACTGAGTAAAAGATAGCGGTAAACAAACATTGAAACTGTCAGATAGAGAGTGCAGAAAAATTACTTAAGTTTAAGGAAAGTTTAAGGAAAAAAAAAATATATATATTTTTTGTGACTTATTTGGGCCGCACCCACGGCATATGGAGGTTTCCAGGCTAGCGGTCTAACAAGAGCTGTAGCCTTCGGCCTACACCACAGCCACAGCAACACGGGATCCGAGCCGCGTCTGCAACCTACACCACAGCTCACGGCAACGCCGGATCCTTAACCCACTGAGCAAGGCCAGGGATTGAACCTGCAACCTCATGGTTTCTAGTCAGATTTGTTAACCACTGAGCCACAACGGGAACTCCAAACAAACATATATTTTTAAAAAGAACTTCTAGAAGTGAAAATAAAAACTTCAATGGATAAATTGTACAAAATTAGATTCTACTGAAAAGAAAAATAGAAGACGACAACTGTGGGAAATAAAGGGAAAATTTTAACTAGTATTCAGCACAGAGAAATTGGAAATAAATCAAAATTATGAAGTTAAAAATTGGGGTGGTGGGCATGAGTTCCCGCTTTGGCACAGTGGGTTAATGATCAGGCTCATCTCTGTGGCATTGCTGGTTCGATCCCCGGTCTGGTGCAGTGGGTTAAAGATCTGGCAATGCTAAAAGCTTCCTGGAAGAGCTTATCTGGGGTAACTTTTTTTTTTTTTTTGAGCTATTGCATTTGAACATTGTAAATATCTTTATTCTATTATCACACTAGATTGATGGCTTACCTTGATATGACATTCTAAGTTAGAAATCACTTTTTCTTTCTGGCAGCCATGGTTGCTATTGCAAAGTCCTGTATAATTTTGAGTTCTTATCCTTTTAATGCTTTTTTTTTTTGGTTTCTTTTTATTTTAACTGTCTAGATGCTTTGAGAATTATTCCTAGATCCTTGCTGCTTTGAAATCTAACAGTGATCTGTGGTGCATGGAAATTTTATTTTTTATTCAGAGTGCTGGTCACTGGGTAGGTTATTTAATCTGAAAACATGTTTTTAAGTTGTAGGAAAAATATAATTTCTTTGGCAAATGCTATCCTGTTGTAAATTTCTGAGAGTTGTGTCTTATTCCCTATATTCCCTCTCTCCCTACCTCTCTCTCCTTTTCAACAGCATCCTGTTGCTGTTTTTCATGATTGCAGTATTTGATTTCTCCATCAAAGCTGTCTTTTAGTCTTGGTATTTTGGGAGGCTTCTTCTAAATTACTTTCATTTGTTTGTTGGCTTTGTTCTTGGCTGTCATGTTGAAAGATTTTTTTTCTAAATATATAGTGGGTCCTGGCTGTTTTTCTCATGTAAGAATGAAATACAATATGCTAAAATAGAGGTCAAGTGGTATTTATTTTCCTCTCAATATTTCTCATATGTGATTCAAATGAATAGCACAGCAGATATTTTTCTATGCGCACATTTATATATGCAGGTTTTTATATATGTATAAACCAATGTGAATTTTTTTTTTTTTTTTTTTTTGCTTTTTAGAGCCACACCTGTGACATATGGAGGTTCCCAGGCTAGGGATCTAATTGTAGCTATAGCTGCTGGCCTACACCACAGCCATAGCAACACCAGACCTGAGCTGTGTCTGCAACCTACACCACAGCTCACGGAAACAGAGGATCCTTAACCCACTGAGTAAGGCCAGGGATTGAACCCACAACCTCATGGTTCCTAGTCGGATTCATTTCTGCTGCACCACAATGGGAACTCCCAATGTGAAATTTTATAGAAAAAATATATACAGTGGTGGAACAAAAGAAAGAATTCAAATTTAAATCCAGTGCAAGATAAATTAATGTGATAAAATATTTTATTTTATTTTTAATTTTTTTAAAAATTTTATGGCTGCAACAGGGGCATATGGAAATGCCCAGACCAGGAACTGAGTCCAAGCCACATCTGCAACTTACAGTACAGCCGTGGCAACTCCAGATCCTTTAACCCACTATGCTAGGCCAGGGACTAAACCCATGTCTCTGCAACAACCTGAGCCTTTGTAGTCTGATTCTTAACCCACTGCACCATGACAGAACTCCCAAAGTATTTTAATTAAGTGGTGAAAAAAAAAAAGATGATGGCTAAATAAATTATAGTGATAAAACTGGTCATATATTTGGAAGAAAATAATAATGAATCCTTAAATTGTCATATCCATCACATGATATCATATCATATTAAATATGATATTTGACATTACATCACACCATATTTAAATACCTAAATAGAAAAATGTAGAATATAAGGATTAGATGATACTTCCTAATTAATCCTTCTAACCCTAAAGTTATGAGTACTCATTCTTTGTATTAAAAATTTTAACCTTTTGTATAGAAAAACAAAATCATCAGATAAATGATAGATTACCAAAATGAAATTTTAGGAGTTCCCATCGTGGCTCAGTGGTTAACGAATCCGACTAAGAACCATGAGGTTGCGGGTTCGATCCCTGACCTTTCTCAGTGGGTTAAGGATCCGGCATTGCCGTGAGCTGTGCTGTAGGTTGCAGACGCAGCTCAGATCCCGCGTTGCTGTGGCTGTGGCAAAGGCCGGCAGCTACAGCTCCTGTTAGACCCCTAGCCTGGGAACCGCCATATGCCGCGGGTGCGGCCCTAGATAAGCAAAAAAAAAGAAAAAAAAAGAAAGTGAACTTTTAAATAGATAGGTTAGAGACAAATAAATGATTTAAAAAATGGGTAAAAGGTAAAATTAATAATTTGCGAATCCAAATGCCCCCCCCAAAGAAGAGATGCTCAAACTCACTAGCAGCAGTTACAGAAATAAAATAAAATGATGTTGTAGCACTTTTACCTATAAGTCTAGAAGCATTAAAATGAACTATATATCACTTAATATTGGCTAAGATGTGAGGAAAAAATATCACATATTTCTGGAAGAAATACTGAGTGTTACAGACTTATTAGAGGCAATATGAAGATTTATTAAAATTTAAAAAAATACATTCTCCTACCTAGCAGTCCCAATTCCAATTTCAATTATGGAATTCTATTCTTTAGAGATAAATATATGATATACTTATATTCAAGGATGTTTATTTTCAGTATTATTTTAACATAAGCCCTAAATTGAAAGCAAAGTTAGTGGCCATTGATTGTAGAATGGCTAAATTAACTGTGGTGCAGACACTATGAAATATGGCCATTAAAAATAATGGATTAGGGCAATATCAGGTGACATTTATAATTTCCACAAGATGACACTTGAGTAAGAAAAGAGGCATACAGAAAAGTGTGGCTAATTTGATTCACTTTTTATAAAACATTTCACTTTTCTGAAGTTCTGTTTATATATATTACAGGTAGTTATCTATCAGATTTTATTAGTATTGAGAAAAATATGGAGGAATATGATTTAAGATATACTCATATGATGGATCTAAATTTCAGTCTCAAGTTCTGACACTTCTGACCACTTAGATTCCCTGTCACATTATGCATAGCCTTCTGGAGTCCTGGCTGGTTGGCTGGTTGTCTGTCTGTCTGACTGTCTATCTATCTATCCATCTATCTGATTTTATTTATGTTAGCCTTTCTATGTGTTGGCGATGAGAAGAGTCTCTAATCTGTCACACTCTCAGAAATAGTAGACTCTCTGAGCTCTTTTTACTGACAGTGTTTGTAGACACAGTAGCCTTGTAGCCTTATAGCTATAGCCCTATAGCCTTAGAGCCTTAGAGCCTTATAGCTGGGTTTATGTGTAGGTTCAGTGATTCAACATATCCAGATCAAATGTCTCTTAGTCACACCTTGTGACTACGACTAGGGACAGGAAACCAGTGGCCTGAGCTAACAGGTTGACAACAGTGTATTTCTCTCTTAAGACCAAATTAAGGATATTCGGAAAGGCAGTCAAGACTTTGGTTTCAGACATATTTGGATTTGATTTCTGATTTCCCACTTGTTCTCATTGTGTTTATCTTCTCCGTTTATTTCACTTCCCTGAGCTTGTAACTTAATCTATACAACGGGTATCAACACGTCTACCTATTGTTCCTGTGATAGTTACTCGCAACTGAAAATGTAAAGTACTTATCACAGTGTCAGCATGAAGTAGACTCTTAAAATGGTAACTTAGAAATGTAGATCTGTCCTTTGGCATGTCTTTAAGGTGTTTTATTCTGAATATATGTGAGAGGTAAAGTTATACAATGAGACGGGTGTCCATAGTTTCCTGCTGAAGAAGGAGTATTCTGGGTCTACATTTTGAGATTAGATTTATTTATTAGACTTACCTAGAATAACCCTTCAACAAGCCTCAGCTAATCATGAAATCTTGGGTAGGAATTTATGCAGTGTTTGTTGCAACCTTTAAGCCCTCTAACTTACACTGAATCCGATTAACAGACATCTGACCTCTCTAATGACCTCATCAAGGGTTATGATCCTCAAACAAGTATGACGACTGGCAACAGCCTTTTCCATGTTGTGTAACATAGAGAAACAAGTTTTTTTTTACCTTTGTTTTGAGGTAAAAACTATAAAAGAAGTATACTTGCTACATTTCTGGGATAGTATTCTCAAAACCTGAGCTGCATCGATGTGGATAAATAATTTAGTGGTGCAATAATTTATTTCATATCAAAGAATCTGAAGTGATTTTCCAAGGGTATTTCAATGTGGTTTATCTACATCAAAGTGAAGAAAGAAAAAAATGCTGTAACAACAGGCCGACACAGCAAATCTCCATTCTCTTTGCTATTCCTTTCAGAGGAAAAATCTCCATTTTCTTTGCTATACCTTTCTGGATTAACCATAAACAAATGAATTGGATAATGCTTTCCTTAGGAAATTGACTTTCATCTTTCACTTTAAATACAATTTATTTTAAGCCAATCAAAGGAATTTTTTAGGTGAAAGATTGTATTTATGAAACACAGGGACAGGTAATGGCTCATTCTTGTGCTGCTTAGAAGGTGATTAAAAACTCTTAAAATATAATTATATTTTGGTTATAGGTTGAAATATTAAGTGTGTGTCTATCTTTAATTTCCTTTTCTTTGTCATTATGTTGAATTAATAGAATCCTCCCAAACACCACAGGTTTATTAAAAATAATAATTAATAGAAACTAGTTTATGCCAAACTCTGGGGACCAGATGGATGAGAACTTGTCCCTTCTGTAAAGGGCAAGGAGCCTGATGAACTCAAAGCTGGAAGAGACTAAACTTGGAGAAGGGAGATGGTTGGGGCTTCGTGGGGTGGTGGTATTTAAGCTAAAAAATCTTAAAGAATAACTGAGATAAGGCAAGGGGAACTTTATTTCAAGAAAGAATATCAGGCATAAAAGCAAAGAGAACTTTGAGACAGTAAATTTAGGAATAGGAGATCAAATTTAGTTCAGTTTATTTAGAATTAGGGGGAGATATTTCTCAAAGACAACGTGATAATGGACAACCCTAAACAACAAGCTTAACATTTAGGAGCCAGTAGCAATGTGACATGACCAGATCTGTGTTATGGAAAGACCCTCACAGCATCGTGGCAGTCTGCTTGGAGGTTTTTCAAGGGATTTAAGTAAGATTTAAAAACTGCAAAACACTGTATAGACATTTGTTGTAAATATTATCATCAATGTTTTATGTGGTAAGAGAGATCAAAGATGAGAAAATTGTCAAATACTTCTCTGTGACGGGGGCTGGGGCAGAGGCTTACTAGTAAGCCCCACAGAACTGGAATGGAGACCACACAGGGCCGTTACCCAGAGGAATATTGTCAGGTCATGTCCAAAGGCTTTCCTAAATGGACTTGGTATAACACACCGTAGATTGATGGTCAAAACCAAAGGCACCATCGAAATCAACCAGGATTTGAGACTTAGGACCAACACATGTCAGAGCGCAAGTCACAGAGATTTGTGCAAAAAATCTCATCCAAACTAGCAGAAATGAGAGGAGGTGGTCAGAAACTGATAGCGGGATTATTATTACTATTTTTATCCCCATGTATATTTCTTGAGCACTTCTTTAAGTGGGTGAGGTCCAAATAGGCAGAGGAGGGGAGAGATGATGAAGACTTGAGCCACTAGCAGCACCATGTAGGATGGAGAGGAGAGAAGAAATTCCAGAGATATTAAGGAGACTCGATAGCTGATTAGATGAGAGTGAGGAGCTAAGATACTTCTGAGTTTTATTTAACCTGAACTTGGGCAAACAGCAGGAAGACTAGAACTAGGAACTGAGTAATAGAATCAGCTTCGCAGATGCTGAATATCTGGAAGAAACTGTCTGCCAAAGCTTCCATGATTGTTTGAATTTATAAGCTGGAAGTGATTATCCCTCACTGAATTGCTACCACACTCCTTTCTTGTAATGTATCTATTTGTGTATTATGCCCTTTATTAGACAGTAGGCTTCTTGAAGACAAGTACAGATCCAACTTATCTCTCTATTATCATATAGCAGGAGCTTCCTAAATATTTGCTGAGTGAATATAAGAAGGACCATCTTGGTGAAAGCTATGACCATGGATAATTTTAAGATGAGAGATTGCCTGAAAGGACCATCTGTGCTACTGATTAGTCTAGAGCTGCACTGTCCAGGATGGTACCAGTAGCCATACATGGCTACTTAATTTTAAATTAAGATTTAAAATTCCAAAAATTAGTTCCGCTGTGTCACAGCACATTTGAAGTGTTCTATAGTCACACGTGCTACTAGCATGTAGACAGTCCCACCTCACAGAGAGTTCTATTAGAAGTACAAGTATACTGCAAGGTAATTCCAAGTTTCCAAATCTTAGTTCCTGAGCAAACAGTCCTTGATTTCATCTGTCTCCATCCCCACAATTGCTTTTCCTGACCTGCTCTTATCTGTGATGCTGGTAGGTCATTTGCTCCTTCACATCTTTAATCCGCCCCTTCTGGATAAGAAAAATCTTCCACTAGTTGTTTGTATCTACTAATTTTATCAGGTTATTCAGGGTATTTTATTCTTTGTTTATAAGAAGCTTAACTGAAGTATAATTTACATGCTATTGAATTTATCTATTTTTAATGAAGACGTCAATGGTTTTTAGTAAATTTACAGCACTTCGCAACTTTTATGACAATCTAATTTTAGAACAGTCCATCACCCTAGAATGATCTGCTGTGCCCTTATGTAGTCACTCCTCACTCATAAGTCAGTCCTGGGTAGCTACTAGCCTATTTTCTATATTTACAAATTGCCTTTTCTGGACATTTCATATAAATGGTGGAGTAGAATATATAATCTTTTGTATCCGGTTTCTTTAAATTAGCAAATGGTTTATGAGATTCATTCATGTTTGTAGTATGATTATTACTTCCTTTCTTTTCATTGCTAAATAATATTTTATTGTGTAGATATATCACATTTTGTCTTTGCATTTATCTCTTGATGGACATTTGGGTTGCTTCTACTTTTGGCTATTATATAATGCTACAATGACTATTTGAGTAACATTTGAATACCATATCTAGACCTATATTTTTAATTCTCTTAGACATATGTATATGTATATATGTACATATAGGGTCTTATGGTAAACTATGATTACCATTTTAAGAAACTGATAGATTTTTTTCCAAAAAGTCTTCACCATTTTATATTTCCACCAGCAATATATGGTGTTTCAATTTCTCCGCATTCTCCCATTTTCTTACCAACACTTACTGTTATCTGTCTTTTTATTATAGTTGTCTAGTAAAATGGCATCTTATTGTTTTAGTTTGCACTTTTCTACTAACTAATGATGAGAATTTCTTATGTGTTAACTGGCCATTTATGTATCTTCTTTGGTAAGACGTCTCTTCAAATATTTTGCCTTTTTAAAACTTAGGCCAGTTTGTCATTTTAGTATCAGGTTGTGAGAGTTCTTTATGCAGTTTGGTGGCAGGCCTCCCACCAGGTAAGTCATTTGCAAATACTTTCTCTCAGTCTTCGGTTTGCATTTTTACTTATTGATAGTATGTTTGAATTTTAGAAGCTATTACTTTTTATGGAGATCAGTTTATCTCAAATTTATTTTTGCTCTTGGGATAGAAAATTGTGTGGGCAGAACAAGAAAATATAAAAATTGACCTCTTTCCCCATTTTAATTACATTTCACTTATTCAAATTAAATGTTCAATAAAAGTAAAAGTTATTGGATTTATTGGAAATATCAGTTTCATTAATGTTTAAGAAATAATTTGGGTAGTCTGTCTTTGGGATAAGAGTCACTCAACCTCCACACATAATAATGTGTGTGTGTGTGTGTGTACTTATATCTGTCCCAACAATAATTCCCATGCATGCCCTTTCTCTACACACTATCACTCCCTTTATAACTTTCAAGTCAGGCAATATCACTACATGCTCCTCTGTCCTCAAATTTACTGTTTTCTCTGGCTGTTCACTCCATGTTTGATACAGGAAGGAACTTGTCTCAACTTTTTTGTCTCCACCTAAAACACTTTACATATTTTGCATTTGTTACAAAGATGCTTCAACTTCTCTGTGAGTTATATTACCTATGATTATTTTATACCAACATTTTCTCAGACCTTACAGTGTGTGAAATTGTTTTACTTTAAAAGGCCACTTTGGCCAAAAACTATTAATGCATTATTATCCAGCTGTAATACATTTTACGTAAAACCTTTTTCATCCAATCCAGCTAATTGTTAAAGATATTATCTTCATCTCACAGATAAAGAACCAAAAGCACATAAATATTAAGTAATTTATTAGCCTTTCAACCATGGGCTAAGGTTGTGCTGACTCCAAAATCTATGCTTTTCAGGGCCAATCGTTCTCGACAAATCTATTCAAAGCCTTTGAAGAAAAAATTGCTTATCTCATAATAGGTTTATTTGAATATGTTGTTTAGTTAATATCCTAATTTTTGCTCTGAACGTAGGAATTCAAATCATTATTCTAAGGGTATAATGATCTTATCTGAAAAATATGGATAGCATTTTCTATAGCAATTAAAAATGATATACTAAGGTGCTTTACGATTATCATCATTTAGCAATTGCATGCTTTTATAAAATAATTAAATGGCATAACCTTGAAATGCTAGTCTCATTGTGGAATTCTTTATCATTTGTGATTTTGTTGTAATGAGAGTGAAAAAATAGATGCTGACGGTGTTAATAGACTTATTTTTAGAATCCCTAATAGATTAACACTGATGGCCTCATCAATCTGAGTGTCCTTGGCATTTATGGTTCTCACTGATGGGTGGTATTTATAACTGTCAGTTTGCTGTATATTTACTATAAGTCCTCAGGCTGGTTACACTTTTTGCTGTATAAAGGGTGATATTTCACATTTGTTCATAAAGCTAGCATAAATAGGTAGCTAATTTGATGGAATAAATTTTTTTTGGTCAAGTGAACATAAACCTCTATATTTTAGAATGTATTATGACAAATACAATTGTCTTCCTAGGGCACAATCCTGATTATAATTCGCCCCATTCCCACATCCACTAAATCATTAGTTATAATCCCCCAATATTTTCAGTTCTTCATTCCAGAATGAGTTGCTCTTCTCGGCTCCTTGTGATTGGATGAAGGCTTATAACTATTTCTGGCTGATGAAATAAGAGCAGAAGTAATGTGTGTTCTTTCTGGGCTGAAATTTTACCTGCCAGTGCAAGAACCTCAAGAACTCTTTGTGCTCCCTAGCATGATGACCAGCCATGTTTAAGATGGTGATTGCTTCTCAGATAAAGACCTTGGGTGGCTGCAATGAGCAAAAGCCTCCCTGTCAAACCATGGGGGACAAGTAGCACAAGCATGAAAGAAAATTCTGTTGTTCTAAGATACTAACACTTGGGACCTCTTTGTTACATCTACATAAGCGAGCCTATTCTTACTCATCTATTTCTCTACTTCCCACCACTTACTGAAAAACATCCACTAGATACAGGATAAAGTATGCACTCTTTGGCATTCAAGACTCTTTTAAATAATGGGTTCATTCTACTTTTTCTTTTCCTAGGAAAAGATTTCTAGTAGATTTCCAGTAGAACTGGACTCTATGACCTGCTTTTAGTCAATAAGATTGAGTCGTCTGTGAGGGGCTCATTGGTTTTCCACTGTATGTGAATTTTCTCCTTTTGAATTCTCATAAGTATATCTTGTTGTCATTGTCTGTGGTATCTCTTTATTCTATTTTTTCATTTTACTTATCTAGGAACTTCTACTTATGGATAATTAATGACTGAGTTTAATGTCGGGCCTTATGACTTACTCATACCTATATTTCTAATGAAATTAAGTTCTGTTTCTAGAATACTGGAGGTAGTCAATGAATATTCATTGTATTGGATTATTTTCTACTTAAAGGTATAACAATAAAAACAGCAGTTTTTAAATTTATTTTATTTTTTGATTTTGTCTTTCCTCAGTCAAACGTGATGGAGTTCTCATTGTGGTTCAGTGGGTTAATGACCCGATGTTGTCTCTTTAAGGATGCTGGTTCCATCCCTGGCCTTGCTCAGTGGGTTAAAGATCTGCTGTTGCAACACAGGTCAAAGAAAAGGCTCGGATCCAGTATTGCCATGACTGTGGCATAGGCCACAGCTACAGCTCTAGTTCAACCCCTGGGCTGGGAACTTCCATATGCTGCAGGTATGGCTATAAAAAGGAAAAAAAGTGATTCATAACATAGTAATTATAAACTGATAAAAATAAGTAGAGAACATCTATGGACTGATTCTTAGCTTTTTTGATCTTGATCCATCTTCATCTATCATCTATCTATCTATCCATCTATCTAATCTTATTCATTTATCTACTACTTTATGGAAAGTAGTATCTTTACAGGGTTATAACAGATATATTGTGACTTAAAGCATCCTTCTGCATCTTGACGCATCCCCAAAAGCACTTCTCAGAAATAAATGCTATAAATTATTTCTAAGTTCTGAAGTTTCTTTCATATTTAAAAATAATACATATACATAGTCATAAATTGATATATTAATGCTAGACATTAACTATTAATTTCTGGATGAGTATTTAACTCATTGCAGTAAACTGAGACCTCTCATTCCTATATATTTACATCAATAGTTCTAGTTTTTCTTTTGGTTACTACTGTATTTTAACATTTTAAAAATTCTGTTTCTTGTTTCCTGACTTGATGGTATCTCTTGAGTGCTTATTTGGTAAAATGAAGATATTGTCTCTTCACCTTTGCTTTAAATTTTTCAACTTTTTCATTCTTAGCTGCAAACTTAATTAAGTCTTCTGTGCTTTGTCCAGAGGGTTATTCTAAAAGTTTAAAATCAATAAAGCACATTTATTTTATTGACTAAGTAAAAGTGTTCATTGCAGAGCCTGAGTGCCATGACTTAATTTCTTTTTTATACAAGAGTTTGCTTTCTTCCCTGTGTTGTTTCCAATGGCCTATAAAGTAAAGGGTTTAGTATTGTCTACTTTTGTGACAATATTATGCTTTCCCACAATCTCAGTAATACTCTCTAATCTAGGAACTCCTCTGTAGGAATTTGCTTCTGATGTTATTTTACTCTAGACTGTATTGACTACTTTTTAGGTCTGCATAATCTCTCACTGATCTTCTAGGTTAGATCCTGAACTTCATTCTTGAATTTCATTATTTCGCTTTCATGGTACATCTCATTTCACTGGAGCATATATTTAAGTAACTTCCCAATAAAGAACTTGTGAGAGGTTAATTTTCTGAATTTTTAAATGTCAAAAATTGTCTTTTTTTTTTTTTGGGGGGGGGGAGTTCCAGTCGTGGCTCAGTGGTTAACAAATCTGACTAGGAACCATGAGGTTGTGGGTTCGATCCCTGGCCTTGCTAAGTTGGTTAGGGATCTGACGGCTTTGCCGTGAGCTGTGGTGTAGGTTGCAGACGCAGCTCGGATCCTGCATTGCTGTGACTGTAGTGTAGGCTGGCAGCTACAGTCCAATTTGACCGCTAGCCTGGGAACCTCCATATGCCGCGAGTGCAGCCCTAGAAAAGCCAAAAAGTCAAAATACAAAAAATAAATAAATAAATAAAATTGTCTCTTTTTTTTCTCAGTTTATTATTGATTCAAACATGGGATCTGATTCTAGGTTGAATGTCATTTTCTTTTAAGGATATGAAAGGAATTGCTGTTACTGGAGAGAAATCAGATGCCAGCCTGATAATTCCTTTTCTTATGTAAGATGTTTTTTTTTTCTTTCTGTGTATCCCCTCCTACACTGAGCACAACATATACAAAATTTTAGAATCTTCTCTTTATTCTTAACGTTCTGAAATTCTGCAAGCATATCTGAGTAAGAATTTTGTTTTTAAATTTTTGCTTAGTATTTGGTGGGCCCCTTTAATTTATTTCCTTAATTTCTGCAAATTCTATTTATTGTATTTGTAATTTCCCTCTCATCCACTTTCTCTGTTCTTTATTTTTCAAACACTGGTGCTCTTAATTCAAACTTTGTTGTCTCTGACTAGCTTTTTGCTAATAATTTGGTCCCTTTGTTGTTCATTTGAAATTTCTTAGTTTTATACATACATGCTTCTATGGAATATTTTTTATTTGGCATTTCATTTTTTAAATTAAAGGTGTTCTTTATCTTTCATTGATTTTTTTATTACAGCAATTTTTCATTACTTTCGTATTTTATAGATACAGTGGCTCATGAAATCTATGTGCAGTGATGCTCTAAAGTGCCCTCCAGATCCTTCTCCAATATGGAAGCCTTCATTCATTTCTCCACCCTCTGCATTTAGTGTTGTTTGCTGATTGGGGGTGAGGATAGGGTAGGGTTGAGGTGTATAAAGAGCTGACCTCTTAATTCAGTTATATAAATACCTGAAGGGTCTTACAACACCTAAGCGCTTCCTGGGATTGCCTGAAGTGTCCTATTACAACTGAATCACATGTCAGTTTCTCTTGCAATCCAATCCTGCTTTCCATACTCCCTTACTCCCTTCATTTGGAAACATGAAAATCTCTCTAGGATTCTATTTCCCATGGAACCTAGCCTATGTCAGGATGCTAATTTGAAGGTTTTTTTTTTTTTTTTAATTCTTCTGACTTCTGAATTATATTTGTTTCCTTCAGTTATTTATCTGTTAATCATGTGTGTGTGTGTGTGTGTGTGTGTGTGTGTGTGTGTGTGTGGTATATTTAAAATCTGGAGCACTATTATATGTCTCTCTAGATTATTTTTTCATTATTTTTACTTTTTTTTGCTTTGGGATAAACATATGGCCAATCTCACTGATGAACATAGATGCAAAAATTCTCAACAAAATACTAGCCAACCGAGTCCAACAATACATTAAAAGGATTGTACACCACGATCAAGTGGGATTTATCCCAGGGATGCAAGGATTCTTCAATATCCGCAAATCAATCAGTGTGATACACCACGTTAACAAACTGAAGAACAAAAACCATATGATCCTCTCCATAGATGCAGAAAAAGCCTTTGACAAAATCCAACACCCATTTCTCATAAAAACCCTTCAGAAAGTGGGCATGGGGGAACCTACCTCAACATAATCAACGCCATCTATGACAAACCCAGAGCTCACATCATTCTCAATGGTGAAAAGCTGAAAGAATTCCCGCTGAGATCAGGAACAAGACAGGGATGTCCACTCTCGCCACTACTATTCAACATAGTTCTGGAAGTCCTAGCTACAGCAATCAGAGAAGAAAAGGAAATAAAAGGAATCCCAACTGGGAAAGAAGAAGTAAAACTATCACTTTTTGCAGACAACATGATATTATACCTAGAGAATCCTAAAGACTCTACCAGAAAACTATTAGAGCTCATCAATGAATTTGGCAAAGTTGCAGGATACAAAATTAATACACAGAAATCAACTGCATTTCTATATACTAACAATGAAAGATCAGAAAGAGAAATTAGAGAAGCAATCCCATTTACCATCGCATCAAAAAGAATCAAATACTTAGGAATAAA
>PVHT021183518.1:5312093-5512734 GCA_004024745.2 Catagonus wagneri
ACAAACAATAAGTGCTGGAGAGGGTGTGGAGAAAAAGGAACCCTATTACACTGTTGGTGGGAATGCAAATTGGTGCAGCCACTGTGGAAAACAGTATGGAGATTCCTCAGAAAACTCAAAATAGAATTACCATTTGATCCAGCAATCCCACTCCTGGGCATCTATCCAGCAGAAACCATGACTCGAAAAGACACATGTATTCCAGTGTTCATTGCAGCACTCTATGCAATAGCCAGGTCATGGAAACAACCTAAATGCCCATCCACAGAAGAGTGGATAGGGAAGATATGGTACATACACACAATGGAATGTTATCAGCCATTAAAAGGAACGAATTACCAACATTTATAGCAACATGGATGGACTTAGAAATTATCATGTGAAGTGAAACCAGTCAGACAATTAGACAGCAACACCCAATGCTACCGCTTACATGTGGAAACTAAAAAGACATAATGAACCTTCTTACAGAGCAGACAATGACTCACAGACTTTGGAAAACCTTGGCTTTTCAAATAAGACAATCTGGGGGGTGGGGGGATGCACTGGGGATTTGGGATACAAAATCTGTAAAATTGACTTGTGATGATTTATGTACACCTATAATTGAAATAAAATCCATTAAGAAAAAAAAATTCTCTGCTTAAGGGCTTTGGAAAGGTGGGGTCAACTCTTTAGAACTTTAATTAGCCACTCTTTTCAGCCCTTTTTTCCTCCCCTGTCCTGTTTTCATATCCGCATCTCCTCCAGGGTTCTTCCTGTGGGGCACTAGGTCTTTGCTAACAAAGTCTCAGCAGGTCTCCAGGTTGTGGCTTGTGTTGCTCCATTTTGTCAGTATACTTACCATGCTTTCTGTGTTCCAGGAATGTATTAAAATATCTCCTCCCTCCATTCTTTCAGTTGTTGTGTTGTGTCATATATTTTTGCTCCTTTATATCCTGTTAGTGTAACGCTACCAGGAGCAGCATGCTCTGTGCTCTCTCTTGAACACAGAGTCTTCTGACTTAGTAGAATAGATATGCTGCTGGTTGTCCCTTCAGGGAGTTAAATTTCAGCTTAGTCAGCAGTGATGTTCATTCTTCTCTCTCTATTATTTAAGGTTTCCTCAACCAAACTGAACATACATTGTGAATGGAGAATTGTTTCTCTGTTTTTTTTTTTTTTTTTTTTACTCTTACAACCATCCATGATAAATATGGCAATCCTCGTGTTACAGATGAGGGAAAGGACATTCAGAGATTGATGAGTTTTTCCCAAGAATTATCCACCCATCGATAGTAAAGGGAAAATATGGCCTTAAATCTCAATTTAAATCCTCTCTTAAAAGTTTATCTTTTCTTTTTGGCTTTTTTGCCTCAAGTAACATACCTGGATGACGGTTTTTTTTCTTGATGTTGTTATTCTATCTTTTTTCCTGATTTCTGAGTCTCAGCTATTATAATTCAAGACTGGATAGTTCGTAGGTGGTGAGATAAAACTCCAATATCTAACCCAATTTCCTTACTACCTCCCACACTGATAATTGACCTAAATTTTTCCTTTGAGTTTTAACAATGGAGACAACCGATGGTATGCCGCTTTTTTTTTATCCTTACTTTCAATAATCCCTATGACCTAATAAAGTTTTACTTCATTTTCACCTTATAAAACTCCAGATGTAAAATATATGAAACTAAACAAGAAGAGATAGTAGCAAGCTTTTGTAGATAAGTCATCCTAACCCTAAAGTGAAAGAAGTAACAAGATGCATGAGAGCTTAGCACTCTGCCAGAGTGAGTCCTATTGTACTGACACACAATATAGACTTTTATTTCAGTATCTTAAGCAATTACTGAAAGAAGGCATGCATTCATTGGTGATATTCTTTCCTTCCTTCACTCAAGCATTCTACAAATATTTATTGAATGGCAACCAAGTGCTCAATATTATTCTGGACATAGGGGATGTGGCTGCAAACCCCAAGGACAAGATACATACCTTTAGAGTATAACAGTCTAGTGGTGGAAGATGGATAATAAATAAGTGAACAAATAAGTAACGTAATTTTAGGTAGTGATAAGAGAAATGAAGAAAATAAAGTGGAGTAAAGGGCTCAATAGGAGGAGGGAGATGTGGGCAGATTCTCTCATGACCCCTTCATGATCCACCTTAAGACCTTATATTTAAGGTATTCAAAGCTCTTCTTGAATGTGGGCTGTTTCGGTAACTTGCTTTTTGCCTCAAGAGAAACTGAGAAAGGTGATGGGTGATCTATCAGTTTCACAATTAGGTTAAGAAAACGTGACTTCTGTCTTGCTAGCAGTCCCTCCCTGTTGCTTTGCTGAGGTAAACTGTCACAACGGCGAAGTCTACATGACAAGGAACCAAGGGCAGCCTCTGACTAACTTTCGGATGAGACCCTAACCCTGAACAACAATATAATTGCAAAGAAACCTTGAAGCACTGGCCCCTGCTAAGCATGACCAGCTTCCTGGCCCACAAACGTGTGCGCTTCTGAATACATATTGTTTTAATGGCCAAGTCTGTGGTAATATTGACATATAGCAGTGACATTAGTGTTATTTATATGCTTAAAAGTTGTAGGAGTCTCTTTTAAGTTGATCACAACAGTGTATGCCTTACTTGCCATTCATTTGCACTGGAATATAATCAGGTTTGCATAATCTTGTGATAATCATCGATTCCTACTGTCTAAATTGGCATTAGATCATTTGGATCTCCTTTAAAAAAATCCAGTTCTCTAATTCATTTGTACAAACTGATGCTGATTGCTAAGAGAACCAGCTTTAATGAGGCCATTTTCAGGTTCCACATCTGTTAGCTGTTCTTTGCAGAGTTATGGACTCATTCATGACATATTAGCATTAATAAAGTTTAAATGTGCTAAGATATAATACTTTGTCATATACTATTTTTCTTTAAGGCACTTAGGACTTATTGTGGATCTTGCTCTGTAGAAAATTCCATGCTTACAGAAATAGTAAAAGTGCTCATGTATCAAAAAATCATAGTTTGTTCTATTAGAGCCCCATGGGAGCTCAAATGAGGGGCTGTGTGTGCAGCCTATGGCTGACAACAAATGGTTGGATTATAGATATTGCCATCTAACATCTTTGGTACTATTTCCTACAATGAGGCCAACATATCATGCTGCCTGATTGCTTCCAGCCTCAGCTTCTAGCAGAAAATCTTCAGCGGCAACGACTGGGCTTGCATCTGCTCTGTCACTTAAGCAGAGATCCCTCTCAAGCTGGCCTGCAGAAGAATGGAAAAGAGCCTTCCAGAACGATGAGAAAGGTGGTGAACAAGAGCAACAAACCATACACACCCTGGGAGGGAGAAAGCAGGGAGCGATAAGCCAGGCAAAGTGTCAGTTCAGCAAAAACCTCTCCCTTTTATTGCCAGCTCAAGTCTTCTCTCTTTGGATGCCCTCAGAAACTAGAAAACAGAGCTGGGGCTTTCTCAATGCATTCCCATCTCTATGAGAATTCCCTGTAAAAAAGCATGCATTCCTTTCCCCTTTGGGGCTTACTTTCCTCTTTTATGGATTGTCTAAAGTCGGGAGTTCCTGTTGTGGAGCAGCAGAAAAGAATCCCACTGGCATCCATGAGGATATGGCTTCTATCCCTGGCCTCTCTCAGTGGGTTAAGGATCCAACGTTGTCATGAGCTGTGTTGTAGGTCACAGACACAGCTCGGAACCTGCATTGCTGTGGCTATGGCCTAGGCCAGCAGCTGTAGCTCCAATTCGACCCCTAGCCTGGGAATTTTCATATACTACAGGTGCAGGCCTAAAAAAGAAAAAAAAAAAAAGAAGCTAAAACCACAAATTTAACATTTCCCATTTGAATGAGAGGTTTGTTTATTAAAGTAAAAATTATATTCATTAAAACAGGATTATCATTTATATGTTACCCCAGATAAAGATTTTAGCTACTATCTTCTGCCGTCCCTTGTACCTCTCCTTTGGTCACAGCCTGGGTAGAGCATCTGACCCAGGGAGCAGCCACAGAAGGATATACAAGGCTGGCACTCTCTTAATGGAATGACATATGACCCATAGTGTTCTGGCCCCAAGGTCTCCAACCAGTATGTACCAAGCTTACATTTTCTATTAATAAAAACATATCAGTCAAAATGTAGTTTCCATTATCATCCCTCTTCTAGTCACTGGTAAGCAAAGATAGAGATTCAAAGCTAGTTGCTTCCTAGTCTTGTTTTCAGGCAGCAGGAAAACTTCTGGATCAGCTGCTGCCTTTGGAACCTTTGTTGTTCAGGCGGGATGGAACACAGAAGATACAGGAGGTGAAAATTGCATGTGCCATCTAAGAAACTGAGGTTCATCAACCAGTTTGTCACTATTGTTACAAGTACACAAAGGCCTTCTTAACAATGCAAAGGACACAGTGTTCTTGCCATCTTATATATCCAGCAAATGACAAGTGTATGTTTGCATGGAGTGTCTGTGGAGGTGGGTGTGCATGTGTGTGATGAAGTTCTGAATCAGTCCTATGAACTGCTACTCCTAAAGTGTCAAAGACCATCCTATGACAATGTGCGACCCTCTTGTGGGGTTTAATTTTAAGTAGCGACAGCTTCAGAAGGCAGATCATTTCTCTCCCTTTAGGTTCTCCTATGTGAAGTGTATAAGCTTGTATTTATAGATAGATGGTAGATAGAAGGTAGATAGATAGATAGATAGATAGATAGATAGATAGATAGATAGAGGACAGACAGACAGACAGAAAGGCATGTCACAATGTTCCAGCAGTAATGTGTTCATCTCTATAGTTTTTTAAAATATACAATTTCTCCACATCGTGGAAGCCTTATTTTTGAAACAATAGGCATTTTCAGATGAGTGGAACTAGTGATGATTTAGAAGTTAAAATATCTGTGTGTTTGTGTGTATGTGTGAGAGAGAGACAGGCTGACTCTTGACTCCATCTCTGATCAGTGGTGTACCTCTGAACTGGTCATAGTTGCTTTGAACTTCAATTTTTTATCTATTAAACAAATGGCACCAGCCCTATGATACTGTACAAATTTTCCTCCTTTGCTTCATCTGTGAAATGGAAATAAGTGTACCTTCTTAAAGGAATTTGTAAGAAGAAAGAGAAATGTTCTATGTGAGGCAGGGCCATTGGAACAATGTCTGGCACATAAATACTAGCTATTATTATAACTTCACAATATTATAATCTTAAAAGCATCCTTAGTCATCTTAAAGGTGATGTGTTCATGAGTCTCATGCTGTAACTTTTTACGTGATGCAAGCGTGATGGTAGTTGTGCATATTTATAGATGGTGGTGCTTAACAATTTTATATCTTCCCAGTTAACTATTTTTGGGAAAAAATAGATTCTATAACTCATATCACATACAAAAATAAATTAATAATGAATCAAATATTAAAACATAAAAAATGAAATCATGAAAGAACTGGAAGAAAGTACAAGCGTGTGTTATATTGGACACTGGGAACATCTTCAGAAATATGAAAAAGCCAAAAACTATAAAATAAAAATCCATTCAATTATGCTACATGAAAATTGAAAACAAACCAAAAAATACCCTGTGTATGAGGAAGGATACCATAATAAAATGCGTGACTACAGTTGACTCTGAAACAACAGGGGTTTGAACAGAATGGGTCCACTTATACATGATTCTATTCAAGAAATATAGCTCCTCCATTTTCATTTTACAGATCTTTAAATTAGCTAAGCATGGGGAAAGTTTGTGTTAGATTAACGATCACAATATGTAAATCAGAGGAACTAGAGTTTGAGTCCTGATTCTATCCAAACTGTTTAAGCTTCTTACACTTTGGTATGTCATTTGTCAATTCCTTTGTGTTTGAGTCAGAGACAGCGGTATCTGGATTGTCCACTGAGTGGGAATTTGGTGCTCTTGACTCACATTGTTCAAAGGCCAACTGTAATTTCGAACAGGGAATTTTTCTAAAAATACGGAATGGACAAAGGGACAATGTCCATAATGTATAAAATCTGTTTACAGATCAATTAAGGAAAAATGAATATTTGAATAAAAAATGGGCAAAGGACAAACATACATTTTATGTCAGTAAAAGCACAAAGATCAATAATCAGAGCTTTATTTATTTATTCATCTTTGGCTGTACTGGCAGGGTTTGAAAGTTCTCAGGCCAAGGGATTGAACCCACGCCACATCAGTGACCAAAACCGTTGCTATGACAACATCAGATCCTTAACCTACAAGAGAACTCCAATAATCAGAGTTTTAATCAGGATATGATAGTATGAATATAAGTGATTGAGTCTTTTGGGGTACAATTTGGAAGTGCATGTGTTAATTAAAATTTTCCATCCTCTTTGATTCAGCAAATCCACTTTTAGAAAGATTTTCTTACCCAATTATTTGTACAAGTTAGCAAAGATATTTGTGTAGTCCTAACGGTCATGACAACATTGGATTTTGGTGACCAAGAACTGCAATCATTCTACAAACTTAATAACTGCTTTATGATATTGGTTACACAAGTGAGCCCTATAATGTGCAGGGAGAACAAAAGTATAAAGGTTGTTTCCTTCTTGGTTCTGGTTGCAATAATGCATCCTCTTTTCCCTTAGTCATGACGGAGATATACAAACCTGGGCATTCATTTGGGATGTCGGGGTTCTCTGAGTCCTGACCAGACCATCTGAGCAATAACTCTCAGGGCTGGCTTCTCATTACAGTCGTGTGGATAAATATGTGATTCCTTGGTCCCACTGCTAGGTTTTCCTACTAAATTGGTTTGGGCTTGGGCATTGTTTTTTTAAATGTCCCTCGTTAGTGGAATGGTTCATCTCACTACACTGTTTAGGCCAAGCCTTGAGGCAGGAGGCCCCTACTGGATGAGAAGTATTATTTCTTCCATCCCTATTTCTGTTATACAGCAACTGTGGGCACCCTGACCCTGCCCATATCCTTTCACTTCCACAAGGGGCTAACACACTGCTTATGTCCTTTAGCACAAGCAGCCAGAATCCTAAGGCTGATCAAGAATGAATCCACACGGTGTGTGAACAAAAGTATGTAAACGAAACACTTTAGAAGGATCCCAGGCCATTTATAAGAGGTTTCTGAGCAGGCAAAATCATCAGAGAGGGACAAAGATGATTTATTTTGAGGAACTGCTTTGTCATCTTTTTTATCAGCATGAAAAGCTGTTAGGACAAGTTGACAAATTGACTGAGGCAAATGGTACAGAAAACCAGAACAGAAACACCAGGAGGTTCTAGTTGTTCATAAAAATATATAGTATATAGCACAAACACACATAGTATATAATATATACATATATGTATATATATATATAATATGCCATCCTCTAGGGAGGAAGTGACACTATTTATTTCAACCATTTCTCAGTGGTTCTGTTGATGAGAGATCTAGAAAACAGAATTCTCATCCTTATACTGCTGACATACAGTATGACACTCGAGAGTTACTGTTTTTAAACACCTTTTTCATTTTCAAATTGAAGATGAGGTGAACTAGGTAATTTCCAAAATCTCCTCCTATTCAAAAATACATGTTCATACAGTCTCATATAGCATTGCAAAATTGGAACTTCATTTGCATATGAATTTTGGTCCCTAAGCATTGCTGAGGACTATTACCTACATTCTGTGAAAGTGGTGCCTATATGCCTTCCTGAAGGGAAAGACAGAGAAGCAGATATCACCTGTGAGCTGAGGCTTCTGCCAGGTATTTAGGGGCTTTGAATTCAAATGCATCCATCCAAGTGTGGAGGGTTTCTATGGTTAACCCATAGGGGACCTGTTGGGGGAAGGGCTCAGACCTAGCATTGTCCCGGATAAGAATTAATGGGCTCTAAATACCCGAAGAAAACCTGGATCGCATCACTAGCTGGAGAGCATACAACCACAATGAAAATAGACTAATCAGAGCTGAGGCACTGCCCAAACTGGTACAATTAGTCTGGCACTAATTCCCTGTAGTCAAAGCAAAAATGACCTTGATCATGACTGGAAAACCAGGCAGTGGTTCTTAACCTCTTATTTCAGATTCATTTAATCTTGTAGGCAGCAAAGCAGAAATGTAAAATAGCTTCACTCTGGAATTATGAGAGTGAAAAACTACAGAACACATCTTTTGTTTTCCACAAATCTCTAGAGTATTTTTATGAAACTTGACCCTTCTTGGCTTCCCTGAGGCAGCCTGACTTTATCATTCAGAAAATGGAAATACTAGAAAAAAACATCTATTAGATCTAAGGGCTCATCTGAAAGGTCTTAGCATACTGTCTAAAAATACCTAAAAGTTAATCATTTCAAAATAATCTGGCTAACAATTTGAGTATGGAAACAATATAAAGGATTTCAACATTTCTTTCCTACTTGCCAGCCTTTCACCCTTGCTGCCTGAGTGGCATTGCTAGAACAGTTCATATCAGTACTGCATTGTGGTTGGTAATACAGACTTGGAGAACAGATGGGCTATTTGAATTCCAATCTTCCATTTTCTAGCTGTATAACCAGGGGCAAGTCACTTCACCACTCTGAGCATCAGTTTTCTCTCAATCAAATGGAGTTGGACTATAATAGTACCTGTTTCACAGAATGTGTTGAGGATTAAATAAAAGACCTTTTGAATAGCGCCTGACATATAGTTAACTCTTAATAAAATTTAATTCTTGAAAGAGTAAAAATATGTCTAAGATAAAGAGTGAAGATTAGTTTAGGCTGTTAATGAGACTGTGAAGACAGACCCAGAAAAAGCCGAAGTTAACAGGAAACTCTTTCTCCCCAGGTCCTATAGTAGCTATAAAATCCCGTATGACTCCCTCTTCAAGTGGTTATGGTTTTCTTATCTATGATTCCTCTAGATCCACTTTGCTATTCTCATATATTAATTGGGGGGGGGTTCCGTTGTGAAGTCACATTGGTCTTATGACCAATTTCCTAGTTAATTTCGGCTTTTCTTAATGTAGCCTCAGAAAAAGCAATTGAGTCAGAAATGATCCCTGTTTTCTTTCGATTTTCCTCCAAGTCCTTCAACAGGAACTCACCCAAACATTACAAATGATGTTTGCCTTTTTCCTCTTTTCAAGTAACATCACAGGTTCCTCTGGGTTGCCCTCTCTCACTGTGTTGAATCAATAAATCTGATCCAGCAGAGGCAGATTTGTGTATGGTGGTCTTTGCTTGATGAGACTTTGGCTCTATTATTATCGCAGTGGAAATTGTAATATGGGTGTAATGTGGGTGTAAGATGATCAGGGACCCAGAGATGCCATTGCATATATTCTGGAGACATTTCATTGGTTTATCACTTACTTAAGTCTAAGACAGATTTTGTGTGTCTGGTGGGGAGAAGCTGGGATGGAGAACTGCACATTTTTATTAATAGGCATGACCTTCTTGTTACTTTGCAAAACGTATACACTGACAAATAAGAAATCAGCCATTTGTGGTTTGATAAGGGTGAGGAAGTTCATTGGAAAGGACAAACCCTTGGTAGGGACAATAAGAACCACTGAAAAGGTGGACTTTTTATTTTTTTGAAGAGAAGGAGAGAGAGGTGAAAAATGGCTTCATGTCAAGTGAAAGAGTTTCTGCCCTGGGCCCAGTGTTGGGGGAAGGAGATGGGGTCAGAGCCATGATCTCTGCCATGAATATATCATTGGATCTTGGAGAGAGGGGTCCACACCATAGAAAGCCTCCATGACTGTGAGAAAATCTGTCACCAAGATGTAGGTCAACGTGACCTTTGAATGGAGATGCTGGCAGCATTTCCCCAAAAGCAATATTGACAGTCTTCCTAGAGAAATCAATGTTCCCATCTTGATGTAGAACATCACACTCTGGTCAATATATATACAGAAAAAAGAAGAGTAGAAACAAGGTGGTATACAATTTGTGAGTCTTACCATGTGTGGAAGAAACACACTACATTACATTCTATAGGTTTAAATGTTCTGACATTTTGGAAGAGAGAAAGCAATAAGGTAAGGGGTCAGGAAAGGATTTGGAAAGAGACGGACCCTAAAATGATGCTTGAAAGATGGGTATACTGGGGAGTGCATTCTAAGCTGGGGAGAGTATAAAGTAGAATGATATGATACCAGCACATAATAGTGCTATTCCTCTAATCAGTGATTAACTCTCTTTGGAAAAGGCGGGAACATTTTAAGTGACATTTTGGTCAATCTTTAAAAAGTTCAGGTCTACCTCCATTTTTGAATCTGAGTAGATTTCTAATGGAATATTCTCAGATGGAAATACTTTATATCGTGCTGTCCAATATGGGAACCAAGTGGCTAGTGAGCCCTTGAAATTTAGAGCTAGTGGGCTGAGGAACTGAATTTTGAATTTAATTTTGATTATTTCAGGTTTAAGTTTATACAAGTATGTATGGCTAGTGGTTACCATATTGGACAACACAGAAAGGATTGGTTGACTTCTGACTTCTTTGGCAGAATACTCCTTTTGCATACTACTGGTGTTCCTCTCGATGAAAGCAGACTGCAGGAATAGGTCATCTTTATAAATCACGCTTACCCTTTTTTCTAGGAATTAAACACAAGACAAGCTACGAATTTCAGAACTCCTTTGTATTAAATGTTTCTAATTTATAGTCTCTGCTATATCTGAAGGTAATTCTTGGATGAAACAAATAAGTAAGCAAAAAACTAAAACCACCCGACCAAGCAAAACACTTTAAGAACAGTGATTGAATTGCTTAAATGGTATCAGTTGCTACTGGTAATCATTTTGGCATCTATTTCTGCTTCCAAGTCTCAAGCTCTAAATCCATTTTAGCAACTGAATGATTTATTACATGTGAAGTTTTCAGACTATTCAATAATTTAGCAATTGAAATGAAATGGTTATTAAAAGGAGAATTTACATATGATTTGAAGAATTTTAATCCTCTCATAAGCTTTACAAAGATCTAATGTTCTGTTTTGTTTTAAACTGGAATACACTGGATTTTTTTCCACATTGATTGAGTTGTCTAGTTTTGGAGGCATTATAAATTGAATCAAGGCTTATGATTGGGGGGGACATCCAAAGGGCAAGCCTGGTGTTGCTGTTACCAAAGTCCTTATGATTTGTTATTGCAAACTATCAAGATTGGCCTGGTTTGGAAACCCATCCTCCTCTATCCACGCTTCTCTAAGCTACAGGCTGCTATTATGTGGTTGTGTTCCTTTCCCTGTAAATGTTAGAGAGAATTTTAATTTCAGCCCCAAACACTAAGATAAAAGTGTGAGCAGAGGACCCAGCTTCAGCTTTCGTAACTAAGTAGGACCGTGTGAGGCCTCTCCAGAGTGGACCCCCACTTATGTTTTCTACCTGCCCTTTTTTATCTATAGAAAAACTTTAGTCAAAGGACCATTTCAATCAGAGAAGTGAGAAAACAGAGAAAAAGGAAAACAAGCAAGACAGAATAGTAATAATTTATCCATTCAACAGAGTCAAGGACCTTCAGTTCTTCCTCAAAGACTATAGGGAGTATTCTGAGCCACATCCTTGGAGCTGTTTTGCAGGCGCTGAAGCTCCCACCCGGTGGAAGAAGTCAACTGTGTGCTGCCCTGCAAGCATGCAGACGGCAGACTGGTTGGAACCAGAAGGTTG
Source organism: Catagonus wagneri (assembly GCA_004024745.2). NCBI lineage: Eukaryota > Metazoa > Chordata > Mammalia > Artiodactyla > Tayassuidae > Catagonus > Catagonus wagneri. Next base: position 5,323,726 of record PVHT021183518.1, read on the forward strand.
GTGATGCTGACTCTCAATTATCTCAGCACCAACCAATCAGAAAAATGTCCACGAGCTGACCATGCCCTCCTTCTCAAACACTGTAGGACTCCTCACTACCCCCACTTGAGGCACTAGCCTGCTGTGTTCCCGTTTTTGTCTGTCATCTAAAGCTACTTTTTCTGTTTCCTCCAACTCTGTCTTCGCATTTCTGTTTGGCATCGGTGTATAGAGGCAACTGATGTTTTGGCAACTTTCCACCTAGTTTTTCAAACCAGGTTGTAATAAATATATTGGATTAAAGATAATTATTCTCCATACCTGGGGAATAACGTACTTCTGACTGTATTTCTTTTTCTGAAAAGCTCTTATTTAGTGGCTGTGAAAGGTATATTGTGCTAAAATGGGCCATTATTGATTATGCAGTATCTTCCCTGGGAATAAAATAAGGCAGAGTCCTAGCTAGGTAAATAAGAAGCTTACCCAAAGATACTTTTAAGGACTCTACAATATTGATAATTACAGAAAACCAGAAGAGTTTTCAATTGCTAAGTATATTAATGAAAGTCAGGAATTATCTTTGCCTTATTAGCAAAATCAGATTTTTATAAACATTTCTATTTTATGTTCTTCAAAAAAAGAGCTGCAACACAGGTTTTTGTTTTATTTTTAAAGTTAGTCATATTATAGAAAGTAAAGATATATATTAGAAATGACTCCACCTTAAGAAATCTTTAAATCTATTTGCGAGTGACAGTTTCATATGAGGGTTCCTGGTTCTGCTTTCACATTCTGTTCTGTGAATTTCCATCAAATTTTATTTTAATGAGTGGGTTTTTTTTCTTGAGTTAGATTTCCCAGAGCTGTATATCTATTTTTTATTTGTTATTTTTCAAAGAACAATTTCTGTTTTTTTAAAATAAACCTAATTTTTAAAATGTATTAATTTTACCTATTTTAATTTTTAAAATTTGTATTTCCCTTATGGCTTCCCTTACTTATTTATTTAACATATTGCTGGTGGTGGTGGAATTGTGGTTTCTTAAATTTAACATGTAGTTCCTTTCTTCCTACCTTATTTTCTTTCCCCTTCCTCTTCTTCCCTTCCTCTCTCCTTCTCTCTCTCCTTCACTCTTTCTAATAATATATTTAACTATGAGTAGAGCTTAACTTCTAGCCTATACATTTAGAGGAATAATATTTTTTTTCTTTATTTTTCTGAATCATCTACTATTGTATGTATATTGAATATCCCTTTTGGCTTAATAATAACTTGCAAGTATATTTAACTATTTCTCAACACGATTTTTAATTTAAAATTTGTTTGATGACATTGTTATAATGTGGTCTCTACAATGTCTGTCTTTAGGAGTTTATTGAGGATTCTTTGTAGTTAGCATTCAATCGATTTTTATAAATATTCCATGGGCCCTTGAAAAGGTTGTATATTTTTGTAAAGGACAACATTCAATAGGTACCTATTGATTAAATCTTACCCTGCATTTCAAATTGTCCATGAGCATGTCACTCACTGTGAGTTGCATGAAAAATTCTCCCTCAGTATGTATGGTTTAGTTAACTTTTTCTTCAAATTCTAGAAAGCTACTTTATATAATTCAAAACTATACTATTTCTCACATTGACATTTATGATTTATATTGTTGTTGTAAATGGAGCCAGTAATCAGTACTAATCTACTCTCTCTGCTCTATTGCTTTATATCATAAATTCTATTGAAACTTGTTTACCACTGTTTGCCTTATATTTGCTTTTGCGTTTCTATACTTGAATTTAAGCTTCCTCTCATGAATTTTGTGTCTCTTGTAAGCAATGTGATTTTTAATTAAATGTGACATAGTTGATTTTTAAATAGATTTTAAACTACTTAGTGTAATTACTGACATGTTTGATCTTGTTTCAATCATTTTGCCCTTGCTTTCTGTATTTCAGCTTTTCTTTCTAGTTCTTATTTTTCTCAATAATTTGATCATTTTATTTGTTTTTAGTTATTTCAATAATTTGAATAGGGTAGGATAACATTACAAACTCAAAAATTTACAATGTTTAATTTTCTAAAAAAGAATTGTATAAACTTACTTTTTTTTTTCTTTTTGGGGCCGCACCTGCAATATATGGAAGTTCCCAGGCTACAGGTCAAATCGGAGCTGCAGCTGCCAGACTACACCACAGCCACAGCAATGCTGTATCCTACCCATTTCGGGGAGCTACACCACAGCTCACAGCAATGCAGGATCCTTAACTCACTGAGCAGGGCCAGGGATTGAACCTGCTTCCTCATTGATACTATTCGGGTTTTTTACCACTGAGCAACTATGGGAACTCCTAAACTTACTTTTTGAATTAAGAAGGTATAAATAAATCTAGAAAATAAGTTTGTAACCAGGAAAATGAATCCTTCTACTTTTCATTCTAATTCCCTTTTCTTTGGTTCTAGAATTTTATAATTTTGGATCCAGACCATTGTTCATGAAATAAATATACATATGATATAAAATATATCAGTATAAAATAAGCACACAGGCAGTCCTCTCTTTGCATGTTTGTGTGGGACTATAAAAAGGTCTATGTAAGCTGAAATTCTGTAAAATGATCTTAATAATCAATGAGAAAAATTACAAATCTTACATGACCTTTAAAAAGTTTTACCAGGAGTTCCCGTCATGGTGCAGCAGAAATGAATCTGACTAGGGACCATGAGGTTGCAGGTTTGATCCCTGGCCTCGCTCAGTGGGTCAAGGGTCCAGCATTGCTGTGAGCTGTGGTGTAGGTTGCACATGTGGCTTGGATCCTGTGTTGCAGTGGCTCTGATATAGGACGGCAGTGATATAGGCCGGCAGCTGCAGCTCCGATTGGACCCCTAGCCTGGGAACCTCCATATGCCACGGTGCGGCCCTAAAAAGCAAAAAAAAAAAAAAAAAGAAAGAAAGAAAAAAGAAAATGTTTACCAAACATAAATCTCTTATAGTTGGTTATAAATGTGCAGGGAAATGAAAAAAGCAAGATCCATGTTTGTTTATTATTTGTATTAAAAAACAACAGCTTTATTGAGATCTAATTCACATACAATGGAATTGACCCTTTTAAAAAGTATAATTCAGTAGTTTTTAGTCTATTCAGTAAATTATACAATCATCACCACTGTTTAATTTCAGAACATTTTATCACTGCAAAAAGAAACCCCACACCCACTGTCAGTTACTCCTCTTTCCTTTCTCCTCTCAGCATCTGGCAACTACTAATCTACTTGTCACTGTATGGATTTGTCTACTTTGAACATTTCTTATAAATGGAATCATACAATATGTAGTCTTTTGTGACCGATTTCTTTCACATGACATAATGTTTTCAAGGTTTATCCAGGCTCTAGCATGCATCAGCACTTAATTCCTTTTTATTGCCATATAATATTCCATTGTATAGATGTACTACACTTTATCCATTTGTCAGTTGATGGATATTTGGGTTGATTCTATTTTTTGGTCATTATGAGTAATGCTTCAACAATGAACATTAGTGCACTATTTTTTTTTGTGGACATGTGTCTTCTGTTCTCTTGGGTATATACATAGGATTGAAGTTGATGGGTCATGTGGTAATTCCATGTTGAACATTTTGAGGAATTCCCTTCCAAACTCCCTGCACTGTTGTACAGTCCTACCAGGAATGAAAGAGGATCCTGATTTCTCCACATTTTCACCAACATTTGTTGTTAAGGACAGCAATTATATCCTTACTGATTTTCTGTCTGCTGAAACTATCTTCTTTTAGTAGAGGGATGTTGAAATTTCCAATTATAATAGTAGATTTATCTATTTTTCTTTGCAGTTCTACAAGGTTTTGCTGCACATACTTTATGCTCTGTTGTGTGGTGTATGTTCATTACAGATTGTTATGCCTTCTTGGAGAATTGACACTTTTATTAGTATGCAATGCTTCTCTTTGTCCTTCATAACTTTCCTTGCTCTGAATTCTCTGTCCAAAATTATATAGCAACTCTTGCTTTCTTTTGATTAGTGTTATCATGGTATGTTTTCTTCCATTTATTTACTTTAATGTATATATATCTTCATTTTTAAAGTGGGTTTCTTGTAGACAACATATAGTTGGGTCTTTTTGATCCACTCTGACAAACTGTCATTTAATTGGTGCATTTAAACTGTTGGTCTCAAAATGATTATAGATATAGAGTTGAATAAATAACAACCTTATTGGTTACTGTCTTTTTTTTTGTCTTTTGTCTTTTTAGGGCTGCACCTGTGGCATATGGCATATGGAGATTCCCAGGCTAGGGGTCAAATTGGAGCTATAGCTCCTGGCCTCCACCACAGCCTCAGCAACTCTGGATTTGAGCCACATCTGTCTGTGAGCTACACCACAGCTCATGGCAACACTAGATCCTTAACCCACTGAGCAAGGTCAGGGATCAAACCCACGTCCTCACAGATACTAGTAGGGCTGGTTAACCTCTGAGCCACAACGGGAATCCTCTCTTCTTTTGTTGCATCTTTTTTGTTTCCCGCTCACTTTCTGCCTAGAGTTTTCAATACACAAATAATCCAGGTTCACTTTAAAACAACATTGTATTGGAATTCCTGCTGTGGCTTAGTGGGTTAAGAACCTGACATAGCATCCGGGGCGGGGAGGTCAATCCCTGGCCTTGCTCAGTGGGTTAAGGTTCTGGCATTGCCACATTCTGCAGCATAGGTTGCAGATGCTGCTGGGATCCTGGGTTGCTGTGGCTGTGACATAGCTGGCAGCTGCAGCTCTGATTTGACCCCTAGCCTGGGAACTTCCATATGCAGCAGGTGTGGCCCTAAAAAAGAAAAAAAAGAAGTAAAATAACACTTCAGGGTAGATCAAGTACCTTGTAATAAAATAATCTTAATTCCTCCCACTTGTCCTTTGTGTCATAATTGAGCGCATGATTGCTGTTTCTATTTTGAACAAACTGCTGTCTGTTAGATCAATCAAGATTAAGAAAAATAAACATTTTTATTTTACTTTCACGCATTTCTTCTCTGATATTGTTTCTTCTTAAATATAGATCTCAGTGGCTGACCTATATCATTTTCCTTCAATATAATAACTTCCTTACACATTTCTTGAAAGCCAGGTGCACAGACAACAAATCTCAATGTTTTTTGTATTTGAAAGTTTTTTTTCCTCTGACTTTTTTCAGGTTTTTTTTAATCTTTAATCTTAGTTAGTTTGAAAATGATATACTTTTTTATATATAGTTTTAATTGTTTTGTTTTGATATTTACCCTGCTTGGTGTTCTCTGATGTTCCTGGCTCTGTGATTTGGTATCTAACATTAATTTGAAGGAATTCTCAATTGCTGCTTCAACTATTTATTTTGTTCCTTTCTCTCTTACTTCTAGTATTCCCACTAAACACGTTACACGTTTTGTAATTATATTACAAATATTCTGTTTGGCTTTTTTCTTTTTTTCTTTTCCTCAGTCTCTTTTCTCTTTATTTTCAGTTTGGAAGATTTCTTTTGAGATAGCCTCAAGCTCTCAATTCAGAGATTCTTTCTTTAGCCATGTCCAGTTAATTAAGAAGTCCATCAGAGGTGTTCTTCACTTATGTTACAGTATTTTTGATCTCTAGAATTTCAGTTTGATCCTTTCTTAGAATTTCCATTTCTCTGCTGACACTGCCCATTTGTTCTAGCATGTGGTTTACTTTATCTATTAGAGCTCTTAGCATATTAATCATAGTCTGAGTCTGATGTACTAAGTAAAATTAATTGCTGAAAATAGGCCTTTAGATACACTAGTAACATGTTGGGAGAGGTGAAGTGTTCTATATTCCTGACTAGGCTTCAGTTTTTTAGTGAGACTATGCCTCTGGACTGTGGACTTTATGTGTGCTTCTTGGTTCTCCCTCATCACCTCTCCTTGGGTGGGTCAAAATAGCTATAGTGGGCTGGAGTGAGATAGTTCTCTTCTCCAAGTGAAGGCCAGAGCCATTAGACATAAGGTTGTACCTGATATTTACACTCAATGCCCATAAGATCCTTCCAGGAATCTGTGGTCAGCCTTTTTGAGATCAAGAATGACTTTTAGAGATTACTTACTATTGCTAAAGTTAAGAGAAATTATTCATGACTTGAAAATAATCAAAGAACAATTGCATATCATTTTAAAATGCTGGGCATTTTCTAACAGTTCTATTCAGGATGGTTTAGTACCCTAAGAGTAAATTTTTTTGTTTGACTTCGTATGTATGATTAATTAGGAACATAGTCTTATGAAGTTACACATTGACTTGCAGATTCTTATCCCTGCAGAGATGCAAATATTTCTGTCTGATAGAAAGATAAATCCAAACATTGAGATTTTATTGCTTGGTAGAACATTAATCTTTTTTCTTAACACAGTAATCACTGTTCAACATTTTTTTCAGACACTATATATATATTCAGGTTCTTGAATTCTCTGATGAACTATCTTTAGTATTTTGCTGCATCCCTTATTCTATAATTAGCTGATATGTGTTTATTCTATAATTTTATAAAAGTTGTGTATAACTTTATTTTTAAAATTTATTATTATCATTATTTTTGCTTTTTTATGGCCACATGCATGGCATATGGAAGTTCCCAGGCCAGGGGTCGAATTGGAACTGTAGCTGCCAGCCTACACCACTGCCACAGAGATGTGGGATCTGAGCTCTGTCTGTGACCTACACTGTAGATCATGGCAATGCCAGATCCCCAACCCACTGACTGAGCCCAGGGATGGAACTTCTGTCCTCATGGATATTAGTTGGATTAATTTCTGTTACACCACTATAAGAACTCCCATGTGTATAACTTTAAAAAATATATATTTGACACCTTATCTCTCTTTAGTTTATTATCATGAAAAGTCTAAGAGTAAGGGTCTTTTACCTTATTTTTCTAAACGTCAATAACGTGATCTTTGTTAATATAAAAGGAATTTTCTATTATATTTTTGTTTTTCGTTGTGTTTTCATTTTCCAATACACTTGTCAGTTATAATTTTGATCTCAGTATACCATACTCACTATTTATCATCTCTTCTCCCTTCATGGTCATCTTTGCTTTTTGATCTGCATTCTTAAAATCCATTTATACTTTTCCTTCGATAAAATTTCAATTTTAGACAACATGGGCTTTACTTTACATAATTTTCAACTCAAACATCAGTTTCATATTTGCACTCTTAATTTTTGCTTCTTTTTCAGACTCAACTGTGTTGATCTTGCTATGTGGACAGACCAATTCTTTGGTTAGAAAATCATTCTTTCTTCTCTTTGTTCAGCCCCTTCTCCAGATCTATATTCTGCCCCTGCTGATTCTGCTCTGCTAGAGAGCCAGCCTCGGTGGAAAAGAAAGAAGGAGGTAATAGTCCCTGTGTCTCTACCTGAGGGGTGGCAAGTGATATGGTTCTATTCATACTTCCCAGGCACCAGCACAGCACCTTCAGCTGCTCACTTTTGCCATTTGTCCTCTCTAAGCCTTTCCTCCCCTCTGCTAAACTATCGCGAGTGTTTCAGGCTCTGTTCTCCATTTCTACATTATTGCCCCAGCAGAAGATTTTTTTTTTCCTATTGTGAATCAATACAATAATCTCTTCCACTGGAGAATTTTCAACCTTGAACTTCAGTTCTCATTGGGAATGAACATTAGAAATGAATCTGTTCCCTGGGGTGCTGAGCTACTCAGAGCTCTTGCTCCCTCTCTCTTTTTTTCTTTTTTAAGGCCATACCTGTGGCATACAGAAGATTCTGGGCCAGGGGTTGAATTGGAGCTGCCTCTGAGTCCTATGGCACAGCCACAGAAACACCAGATCCAAGCTGCATCTTTGACCTACGCTGCAGCTTGCAGCAATGCTGGATACTTAAGCTACTGAGCGAGGCCAGGGATTGAACCCACATTGTCATGGACATCATGTGGGGTTCTTTACCCACTGAGCCACAATAGGAACTCCTCAAAGCTCTTTTTCTGCTCCCAACTCCACCCCGTGTCCTTGATAATATGTGCCCGGGGCCCACAAACACTTAATTGAAGAACTTAGTTGAGTATTTTTCTCCTCCTTAGATTACCCTATAAATATTGAAATTGGACTAGATCTTTCAAAGTCGTTAAGTGACATTTTGTTGTACACATGGGGTGAATAAATTTACATCTATTAGATAATTATTTATCAGGCTAATTGGCCCCAAACCTTCAACTTATTTTTATTTTTACAGATAGAGCCTTATGCTTTGCAGGGAGAAGAATTTTTCATTTTTGTTTTCTGTTTTTTTCAAACTCGGTTTCTCCCAGGACAGCTTGCAAAACCAGATTCACAGACTGCAAATGTACTTCACATGCATTTTGCAGTGAGGAAGGAAAAACCGAGATCTCTAGCATTAAACAATACTTTTATTCCACAAAACCCGTGTGTGAATTATTGACACTCCATTCCCATGGTTACTCCATTAATGAAGCCAATTAGTGCACATTGTGCTTTGTAGTAGCGTCAGCAAGAACTAAATGAGCCTTTTGAGACATTTATGGATTTAGTTGATTTTAAGAAAAAGAGTTGACTGATAAGGGCAGCTGCTTGTGGGAAACAGTTTGCACCCAAATAGGGACGAACCATAAGACTGAACAGATGTTGTTCTGTCTTCTTAGCGCCTGGAGGATGGTGCAATATTACCACTTACTTCCCTACCAAGAAAGTCCAAAGCATAGTCAAAGGAAGCTGCTGGAGGCCTGCCACAACATTCTACGGGGGCAGGGAGCATTTATTCTCCAGGAGGTTTGTAATCATTGGTCTCTTCAATGTCTCACTAATCAGTTAAAAAAACAAGCAATAAGGTGACCAATGTTTAAAAATTTGACTAGGACATAGTACATTCACTTAGAAAATGAGCTGAAATCCCTTTGAATACAGTAAATTTTGATCACGGGATCAAATTTGAGTCAAATTTTTGACTCAAAATTATTAGTCAACTTGACTGAGCTGAGGGATACTCAGATAGCTGGTAAACATTATTTCTTGTGTGTCTTTGATTGTAGCCAAAAAAAAAAAAATGAGGCAGATTGGAGCTACAAGAGACTGAACTTGGAAATACTGGAGACAGATAGAAATATTGGACTTTTTTTTTTTTGGCACTTTTTAGGGCAACACCTGTGGCATATGGAAGTTCCCAGGCTGAGGTGGAATCAGAGCTATAGCTGCTGGCCTATTCCACAGCCACAGCCACTTGGGATCCGAGCCACATCTGAGACCTACACCACAGCTCATGGCAACACTGGATCCCTGACCCACTGAGTAAGGCCTGGGGTAAAACCTGCATCCTCATGGATTCTGGTCACATTCGGTTCTGCTGCTCCACAATGGGAACTCCCAGAAATACTGGACTTTTTGAAGACAGAGGGGAAATTATGTGTGTGTGTGTGTATATATATATATATATATATATATATATTTGATGTAATATTTTATATAACAAATATCAATATATTTATACATAAATATATATTATATTTACACACATACTGAAAGAAAAAATAGATATAACTGATAGACAAGCAATACAAAAATATTCTTTTTGGGAAGCCTAAAACTTGACCCTAAAGGGGACTATTCTTACCCCTTTTCCTCCTCCATTTTGAATCCTTGACATGCGGCTTGTATCTGTGCTACATGGAACTACTTGCCTCATTCATGTCCATCTGCAATAGGTCTGGTACCACTTTGTGTCTCTTTTTTGTAATCAAGGTCTTCTGTATTCAATTTCAGAGTTCCCGGACAATTTTAAAGTATTCCTTCTTCCAAAATGGTTGGAGAAGCCTCTGACACAACTTTTTAAAACACGCTTTTAATTCTCTTTATCACTGACAAATAAATGTAAATAGTAAAACCCGCTATTTTATTGAACGCCTACTGTGTTCTAGGCAGTCATCTTCATTAATTACCTCATTTAGTTCTCACCCCGGTCTTATGAGACAGATATTGTTATGGCCATTTCAGTTGAGCATACTGAGATTAACTGAACAATATCACAGCCAAGGTGATAGTCAATGAACGTTATTTTTTGCTTGATGAGGGAGCTGCTAGAGGGATGGTTTAATTCATGCTTCATTTTACGGAGCACGAGAAATGAGTCTTAGAGGCAGAGAATGATTTGATCGAGGTCTCATTGGAGTGTGTTTCAGAGCTAGGACCCAAACTTAGAACTTCTGATTTCAGCCCACCATCTTTTCTATGGCACCAGACTGCCTCGTGGAACAGAATGATGATGCTTGAAGTGTGCCCAGTCGTAAATGCCCAAACTACTGATGTTATGCCAGTGTTTACTGAGGCTCCCTGTAATCTGGACCAAGAAGAGGAGAACGAATTTGGGGAGCCAGTCATCTTCTTTTTGGGTTAAAGACCTTGTCACTCAAGCCCCTTGACTTTCTGTCAGAAAAATGCCCCAAGATCTCTCCCAGAATGAGATCTGATTAGGTTATAGCTACAGGATAAGAAATAGGATAGTTGTAAAAGCACATTAAAGAAAGGACCTAGAAAGTGGAAGCATTTTAGGAGAAGAGGGAAACTTTGACCTCTTACCTGCCACAGCACAGCATCCATCACCTTTGCCTGCCTTGACTTTAAACACCAGGTGGGAAGATGTGAATGCTAGATGCTGGACACGGTGTTCCTTTGCACCCCGCCCCCACCCACTTCCAAGAAGCCCAGGGCTCTCTTCTACAGGGGCTGCGGCGTCTGCTTTCTGTTCCCTTGCTCAGTGTGGACATCCACACTGACTCACACTCCCTTCTAGAGTCTTCTAGCTGATGGAACAAGCGCTACAAGCAAAACCTTTTTTTTTTTTCCCCTTCCCTTTGAGCTCTTCAGTGTTCGAGGATTAGATGTGAGTTTAGTGGGGACAAAGGTGAGAGTTGTGGAGGTGGTGAGGTAGAAAGAGGAGGTGAGAGCTGCCACGTAAGTTGAGTCCACAAACACCCCTAACAGAACTAAAGACGATTCTGCTCTTTAACCTATTCTTCGTTGTGTCTCCACACCCAGTTTGGATGGATTTACCAGCTCTCTCTTCCAATTCACTAATTTTATCTTTGCAGTTTAGTCTATAGTTTATCCCACTTACTGAGTTTAATTTACAGGCTTATTTTGCACTTCTACACTTTCTACTTGGTTATTTATCCACATATTCTTTTTTTATTGCTGTCTTTCTTTTAAACTTCTTGTTTCTATTTAAAGGGACAGTCTACATATTTGTTTCATAGTATTCTATAGCTCATTCTACAAATTTTAGTTCCTCTGGGTAAACTAATGTTCCAGTTGTTGATGTTGTAGGCTATCTTTTTCTGTATTTAAAACTTCTTCATTTCTTTTAGAATTTTGATTTATTAGCTAATTTTGAGGAGGATTGATTTTTTTTCTCTCTCTTACTTATCACTCACTAACTTGCAAATTTATGTTTGCTTCTATTGAGTCCTTGGGGCTTAGTCCAGAGCTAGATCTTTAATACCGTGAGTATATCAGAGACTGAATAAGGTGTGGTTTTTTCCTGGTCACCACGCAGCTTGCATAAACATAGAGTTTCACTTGCATTTAACAGCACCTGCTGCATATGCAGACCCTCCCCATCTTGATCCTTTGGCTTGTTCTACTGTGTTCCTGGGATCCTTCCTCGCTATGGCCACTCTATAATTGAGCTATTTCTTCTCAGTACAGATTTCTAAGTCAGATCTTGCTCAGCCTGATTCTCTTTCAACCAACTGACCTTACTGGTGTGTTTGATTTTGCAGAAGGACACTCAAAGAAGGAGTTCCTGTCATGGATCAGCAGAAACAAATCTGACTGGCATCCATGAGGATGCAGGTTCAATCCTTGTCCTCACTCAGTGGGTTAAGGATCAGGCGTTGCTGTGGCTGTGGTGGAGGCCAGCAGATACAGCTCTGATTTGACCCCTACCCTGGGAACCTCCACATACATCCCTAAAAAGACCAAAAAAAAAAAAAAAAGACACATGAATAACTCTTGTCAGTGGTTTCTGAATATATATTCAGCATTTTTTCCTTTTAGAGATTAAATTCTTTGGATTCTCAAATCCTTTGTATGGCATTTAAGGAGTCACAAATGTCATGGGAGAGAAGAAATCACTTAGTTCCATTTCTTTTTGGATTTTTTTTTACTTGAAACTGGTAGATTTGTAGGAACAAAAATAGTTTAACAAATAAAATATGTAGTTACTATAATAAAACAGCAGATGGGCTTTACAATGCATTCATTTTACTTTACATTTCTTTCATAAGGACAGATTCTTATTAAGGAGTCAGGGTCTGACCACTGTGAAACCGTACATCATTCTTAGTAGGACTTGTCACAGCCTTGTCAGTGATAGAAGGCCAGTAATCACTAGGTTAAAGAAAAGCCACTGATATATAAGCACTTATACAAGAATCCATTATCCTAAAGGGAACTAGAGGGTTAGGCTGGAGAGATGCAGTAAGGTTTTTCAGGTTGGCTCATGGAGTTTATATATTTCCTCCAGTTAAGTATAAATAATCTCACCACTGGGGATCTCACTTAAGTCATGTTATTTTTTTTTTCTTTTAAGAAAGATACATTATGATAACTAACATACCCGCATAGAAACCCAGATGAGTACACTTAAAACAGGCCACTTATTCTGACTTTCTTGATTTAATGTCATTTCTCCTTCAAAAAAAATGAATGTTCACACTAATTTGCTGTTTCCTCTCAACATCTGTTACCATAAGCTCATAGACAAAATATAGCTATAAATCATAGTTACTAAAATTTTACTCTTCTTGTCTCATGGGATGTATTCACTAGGGAATGCGTATGTTTGTGTTTATGGATTCACATTATCTTTACTTTCTGTGTGTTTCCTCTAGAAAAGGAGTAAAATAACCTTTGCAGACATTAATTACAAGATCAAACCTTAGAGGACAGTGAATTTGAACTCCTAAGACAGTCAACATTTTTGAACCATCATCACTCATTTTTAAGCAGTTTCTCTGTGAGTTGGATAAAAGTGGATTCATTTCGATGACTTTGCTTGCCTCTTTCTGTTTTTATTTGTTGATTTTTAAATTTTTATTACTTCTGATTTACAGTGTTCTGTCAATTTCTGCTGTCCAGCAAAGTCATGCAGTTTTACATATACATATATATATTCTTTTTTTACATTATCCTTCATCATCTTCCATCACTAGTGATTAGATATAGTTCCCTGTGCTATACAGCGGGATCTCAGTGCTTTTCCACATTAAATGCAGTAGTTTGCATCTACTATCCCCAAACTCCCAGTCCATCCCATTCCCTCCTCCTCCCCCTCGGCAACCAAATGGCCATCATTAGTAAGTCTACAAATAACAAGATGCTTTCCTCTTTTTGGTAGCAGACTAGTCATTACAGTCTGAATGTCCGAGTTGGTACATCTGTATCTGCTGAGTGACTCTATGAAGGAGCTCAGACACTGGCTGATTTTTCTTGTTAGCATGTAAATATCTTTGCTCTCAGTCACTCCATAATGCTCTTGAGCACGTGTTTGCAATACAATAACACAAGAACAAAACAAGTGAACAAAATAGAAAAAAAAAAGTTTCCAGAATCATTCTCTCAAGGAAAATAAGTTTTACTCTCTGACTAAAATATCATACAGATAGAACATCAAATTGATAAACTTTATAAACTAATTATAATGCCCTGAACCCAAACCAATAATTTAAAATCAGAGCAGGATAGATAATTCATCTGTATTCCAAAATTATTTACACTGTTGTAACCAATTACCTTTAGTCTCTCTTTCTAGTGTGGCTATCAGCAACAGTACTGTGTGCTAGATTTGGAAAATTATATAATTCAGCATGAATAATAACTTTATTTTACTTGGTGAGGAGAAGTGATAAGCCCCCTCAATTTTCCATAAAGCTGTTTTCTCATTTTCTTTCTAAACTCTTCATGGTAAAATGAATTAGTTTTTCTCACACCTGTAACATTCCACCGTCACCTTGGCTGTGCTGTGGTATTAAAACATTTAAACCTCTGTGGTAAAGAGCCAATTGTGACCTTTCTTTTTATGGAAGATGTGTTCTATTTCCAGTTTTGCTTGGGCTGCAGCAGCTTCCAATGCAAATGAGTGCAGGTCTTCTAAAACATCATTAATAAACTCCCTGTCATTTGCTGTTAGAGTGAGATATCACCTTTATGTTTCAACAAAACCCATTAAATGAAAATCTAGATTAAACTAATTTATTTTGTTATCTTACTATATTAGAGGAAAACGTGTATGTGTGGGGGGGGTAATTTATTGAATAATAAGTTGACTTCAATCCCCATCTACAATGGCTTATGAATTGAGGTTCCTATACTAACACCTTTCCCAATACACAAGCATTTTCAACTCCTAGAAGACTACCAAAGTCTCCTCCATGGGCTTCCTGTGCTCATGATAAAGATTTCATTTCTTAGATTACGCTGATTTTGCCCCCTCACACCTACCCACTGTAGGCTAATTGGCGCTGCCTTTGAAAAGTGCGCTTCTGTGAGACACCTGAAGACTGGAGATGACGGTGTAAGTCTACAGAAAACAAAAACTGATTTACCCAAAACATTTTAGGAGCCTCAGGTGTATTAAACACTATACTTACTCCAAAATACTATGTTTTCTGTATCAATCTTAAGTTTACCTTTTCCTCAATATTTTATTTTATAAACCATTATGTGTGGAATGCGAATGATGTTTGGGAACAGAATTCCTGTATATAATAAATTCATTATTCATATATGAAATAAAAAATTAAGAGTATATATAATTTTTTTGGTTTCTTATTTGCCTCATTATAATGACTGTCCCATGATGTATACACAGTCTTTTAAAGTTATCGTATTGGAAATAAGAATAGGTATCTATGTGACACACATGGAAATTTTGCAATTAGAAGTGATCAAATTATAAATGTAGGAGGTGTATCATCTGGGAAGAGAAAGAGGAAAACAATTTTAATAGGAGGTTTCTGATCCTTCTAAAATATAATTTATTGCTGAAATGTACCCTTTTCCATTTTAAAACTGGAATTATTACAGTTTGCCCCTTGTTTCTATTATTGCTTCTCTTTCCTTGAGTGACTCATGATAATTTTTCATCAGTTCTATTTAGCTTTCCATGAACAAACTAGTAATACATTTGAAATATATTAATATGTCTGGATATTTTCCTTTCATTCTATTTAGTGTTTGAGGTTTGGATTTGCATGTATATGTATATCCATACATATATTGGAGACGATCTATCTATCCTTCAGTGTGTTAAAAGTAAAAAGCAGAGGCTTCTTGCCAAATACAGAGAGATTTTGTGACAATATCCAAGGAAGAAAAAATATGTATATTCAGCCCAGATAGCAGTTAAGAACTAGAAACCTCTTCAACATTGACACTGAACATCTGGAAAGGCATAGGAGAGAATCATGGGGAAAATTAAAAACACTATGAAGCATCTCAAAGAAACAGAATCATACTGAAAGGGCAGATTAGTCAAATCCAAGGAGAGAAAAATAATATTACACAGTCCTGGTCTTTCTGCAATAGAACTTGTTTAATTGTGCACTTTTCTGTTTCATACAGTGGAATTACTATTTCTTGCCCCATCTCTCCCTCTTTCTCTCTCTCATTCTTCCTGGTAGCAGTTTCTGTTAATGGCATGTCTAGACCCAGGCAATGTATTGAGGAATTTGTATAGAAACATCTGAGGATTATATTAGTGTCCAGTCCTGAGCATGTCAGAATCAAAAGGGACAGAGAGTACAATCTCTGCCTCTAGATGTGAATCCCTCCCTGGTAGTCTTGGAATATGGAATATACATGATGGTGAATAGGTTTCACCTTGTCTATACAGATAATTCTTTCTCTGGAAGTCTGACTCATTCATTCAGCCAATTCTGAGCACCCACAATGTGCCAGGCATGTTTATACACTGGAACATATACAAAGGAAGAAGTGAGATGCTACCTCTGTCCTAGAGACTATCACAGTCTAGTGAGGGAGTGAGAAATATAAATACCTTATTGGAATATCAGGTAATAATCACATGATGTCAACATCTTCAAATTTCTGAAGGAAATCAGAGGAGAGATAGTGATAGACACTGGACTACAGTTAACATACAAAAATGCTTTTAATTCATTAAAAATTTCTATTAAGTTCCCTGTTTTCTCTGTCTCTGTATGTCTGTCTCTCTTTTTTTCTCTCTCACACATGGTAAAACTACATAGCCCTGTTAAAGTCTTCATAGTCCTAATTTCATGTCTCATCTTTCTGCATCTGTCTTGCTAATGTTTTTATCAATAAACTTCATAGTGAGTCTTTCCAAAAACATGTTCAGATGACCGAATGAAGCATGAATTGATTTAGTCTGCCTCTGAAGGACATAATAACGACTTCCAGGTAAGATTATAGGACACAGTGAAAAGAAATATTTCCTAATAATCAAAGATACTCATCAATCTAATGGGCTTCTGTGGTCGGTAGTAAGTTCTCCATTTTCAAACCTAAGTAATGGTATACTTCTACTGATGTGGGATCTTTTCTATTGGATTTGAGTTGACAAAAAGTTACAGAGTTGTAAACTGGGTCTATAAGAAATCCTTTGAATTCATACATTTAATGATCTTAATCTTTTGTTCTCTCTTGGATACAGTTCATGTTACTGATAATATGAATGTTGAAAAATAAATATTAGAATAAATATAATGTTGAAAATTCAGGACCAAGGACAGCGATTTCCACCCAAGATGACAGGGAGGCTGGTTTGATGCTAAACAGTAGCAACAAAAACAAAGATCTTACTAGCAAAGATATCCATTTGATCAACCAGCATAAGTTTCAGAGTTGAAAAGGAGGAAAATTAACAGTTAATGAACAAACCACTCTATTACCTCATTTAATCCTCCCAAAAATGTGTGGTAAATATTGTTTTTCATAGATATTTATGATGTGTATATGTACATATGCACACACATATATGTGTATAATATGTTTACAAGCTGCCACTAAATGTTTATGAATGAGGAAGTGAAAGCTTAGAGCAACTTTCTTAAAGTCACATTATTAGTAAGAGGTTCAGTTCCCTTTATGATTTAAAACTTCATTGCTTTTCTACCCATAGAAGAAGAAATATGCAAAAAAAAGGGAAAGGTTGCATCTGCATAGCCAAAAATAATCATGCAATTTGACCAAATTCAATGAGAAGAAAAGTACATTTTTTATAGGGAATGGAGGAGAGACATTTCTGAGAAAAGTAGCTTATTACCAGCTATATTTAGCTGTTTAAAACATTTTGCTTTATAACATGTGTATTTGTATTTATACTGAAGTTTTACTTTCTCAAAAAGTGTATCCTGACCCAGTTTAGGATACACTTCTTCAATGTAATCTTCCCCTGTATTTCCTTGCCTGTGGAAAACCCCACTCATCTTTCTAAGTCTCAGATATAGCTTTGTTTGTAGTTGGCAATCAAAGATCATTACTGATTTAAATAGAAAAATTAAAAATTAAAATTTCATACAGTTTTAGTAGTATTGATGAAGACTTCTTTTGGATTATTCAGTTTTATAAATTACAACAGATCCCTTCAGTGTTAAATAAAAAAAAAAAAAACAGCCATCTTTTAAAGATATACTGAACACTCATCGTGTAGACTAATGTGTAGCACTAGCCTAGCAGTAGGAGATAAGTGTCCTTCTGAATCACTGACTCCCTGTGCAACTTGTAGTTAAGCATATTACCTTCCTGATTTATGCAATAGAAACCTGGCTAATTAGTTACTACAGTACACTTAGCTACTTGTCTTTCCAACTAAACTCTGGTTGTAGACATCATTGTGCTTTTTATATCCAGTAACACCCAGAGGTACACCCTGAAGGTACTGAGATAACTAGTTTTAACTGATTTAAAAGAACTGAATTTTCCCCATGTGTGGACCAGGAATAATAATCCTTTCTCCACATACTGCACACCTTGTCCTGAGGTGACTCATTGCTTACGAGGGTTTTTTGTTTGTTTGTTTGCTTTTATAGGAAACCTCCCCATAAAGCATTATGCAAATAGGGATATTTAGATCAGTCTTTCTCCAAAGAAGCAAATCTTACACGGCCTAAATGAGACTTCAAGAAATGGAAGAGAAATGAATCCATTGTAAGCTGAGCAGCTAGAATACCTGTTCCAGAATCCAAATGCTGAAACTTCACTTGCTCTAACAATTTCCCTGAAGCAATATTGGAGAATGAGGTTCTCATCTATTTCTCTGCCTTCATATACAGGTGACTATAATTGATTTGTAAATATGGAAAATTGATGCCTTCATTTAGAACCAAGACCATGTCATCTTTCTAGGTTATACAATGATGTATCACAGAAACTCGATTCTTTCATCCACATTGTTGCTTGAGCTTCACAAAAGCTTAGTGATTCAAGCAAGAACATGTCCCACTTTTTTGGAATACTGAGACCCAGTAAAATGAATTGACATGCCTGTATCAAAGATCTTCTTGGTATGAGCCAAGGTAACAATTCAGGTGTCTTCATTCTTAGCCCCTCCTTCCCACCATAGTGCCTTGGACACATGAGGATACTGAAAGGTTTGGCTCAAGTCACATCAAGATCAATCACAGCCCATCTCTGGTGTCCATGCTTGACTTCACATCATTGGCCCATGACTAAAGATCTTTAGTCATATTCTCTGTCTCCTGAGTTTCTGTTTGGTGTCTTGGTTTACTTCAGTAAAGCACCAAGATAGATAATCAGCCATTAAGTGAAGTTAAACCATCTTTCAGCAAGGTCATTGGCATATGCTTATCACTATAAAAACTTCCGAAGATCTTTATTCTCAAGGCTCTCCTTAACTGGAACGTTTGGTGTTCTGCATCTTTTATATGGGGTGAATCGGGATATTTAAGAAAGCTATTTGGAAAATATTTCTCTACAGAGTTCTCTAGCAATTGTAATCTCCATTTGATATCTTTTTGTCTTTCCTTAAAGTCTTAAAGTGATTGTGCCAGTATCAGCAATAAAACTCCTTCCCCATACCTCCCCACAAAATAGCAGATGGTGAATAAATAAATATTTTAAATACATTTGCATTCTGTGACTCATTTAAAGGCTAAGTATAGCTTTACCCAGATGTTCGCAACTCTGATCTAGAATAAAGGTCAAGTGCCACTTATCAAGCCAGTCACTGTCTTCTAACCACCAGTTCTTGCATATGATCATGGCATGGATAAAAAATATAAAATTAAAATATTGAAATACATAAAATAGTTTATTTGCACACATTCATTGCAGATATTGGTTGATGTGTGATCTAGATGCAGCACATGGTTATCACTGGTTTACCAGTCCTTTTTTTTTTTTTGGTCTTTTTGTCTTTTTTAGGGCCACACCCGCAGCATATGGATGTTTCCAGGCTAAGGGTAAAATGGGAGCTACAGCTGCTGGTCTATGCCACAGCCACAGCAACACCAGATTCGAGCCATGTCTACGACCTACACCACAGCTCACAGCAACGCCGGATGCTTAACCAACTGAGCGAGGCCAGAGATCGAACAAGTGTCCTCATGGATGCTAATTGGGTTCACTAACTGCTGAGCCAGGACGGGAACTCCTGCCAGTCTTTTTAAAAACAGACCTTTTTAATAAGCCTTTTCAGAAACATACAAATAAAACCCACAGAAAGTATGAAACAAAAGTCATCTACTTTGTAGAAGTTAAGATTGCATCACTTTTGTGAAAATCAATAGGATACATTTATTGAGACATGGCTATGATTTTTCTCACTCCTTCCTGTTTCCTAGTAGGGTTGTGTGCAGAAAGGGATTCTGATGTTTCATAATCTTTTTAATAAACAAGTAATATCAAATATATGTAAATGAGTATTAGAGGATCCTCATAAGCAGGTATCAATAGTATAGAATGTATTTAATTTTATAAATAATTCAATATGCAGATGTAATTATGCCCAATGTCTATAATATGTTAGGTGATTCAGTTTCTGCCATTTTACTTTAATTACAAAATCTTAAAGAATTATGTGTTAGAAGCTGAGAGTGCTCATTAGTATTCCATGTTCCAGGAATGGCACAAGTAGAGTAAGATTCAATGCCTACTTGTGAGATACTTCCATTTAGCTCGGGTGATTAGACAAAGAAGAGATCATGCCCTTTGGTATTTCAGGCTTCATGGGAAGGGGCGTAGGAGTGTGGGGGGCACGTTGCAAGGGTCTTTTACTTTCTAAGCCTCTGGATCTTGCTTTTGGCACAGGGAAGCCTCTTTCTTGTCAGCCCATGTATGGAGAAGATTGAGGGAGAGCAAGCTTAATCCTCAAAGGGTCGGCTAACAGAAAAACCAGCAATTTGTCCTGGATTTTTTGACCCCCGGCCTTCATCAACCTTTCTGGAAGACTATGATAATTGACTACATTAAATTGATCTGAAACAGCATCTATGACCCTAATTACATCCCCGTGAAATAGGTAACTAATCGTGTGATGTAGTACATAACTTGCACACGGTGTGGCTCCTTACCAGGTATCCTCACATGAGTATTTCTTTTGTTAAACACCGGAGCATTTTCTATGTCAGGATCTCCATGCTCTTGTCTGCATTCTTCTCAAGCCTGGAGTAACCCCTCTCCCTCATTTCCGTTGGCTGCCAAACATCATCTATTCCTCACTAGAGGGTGGTCATCCATCTGAAGCAAGCAGGCAGGGTAAATTATAAGCCTCTTCCTCTGCTCTTTCTTGCTGCCCAGACAGATTAACCTTTAGGAACTTGGCTCAAAGCTTTTATTCCTGTGGGAAAACATATGGCAAAGAATTACAAGCACAGTGAAGAGTGTTACCAAATTCTTACCAAGAACTTATCAAGTTCTGTCAATCCCTGTCTTAAGCCTGCCTTCTTCTGAGAGGACAATGTTTGCTTTGATTTGCACGTGTAAGACTTAATACTCCTCTCCCGACCCTTGTGTCTCTTCCATCGTAGCTTTGAGAAGATTATATGGATGCTTTATGCCTTCATAACTCTTCATTCAAGGCTGAAATTGTAGTAGAGACAGAAAATGTCTGTGAACTTTATTTTATGAAGGGCACCATCAGAAGAGAGGAACTTGGTTACTGAGAGGATGTAGAGGAATCCATCTCAAGAACATTAATTGAAAGCCTATAGTGTGTCAGAAGTTTGGTGATAGTTCGCTGAATAGGACAAACCCTTGGCTCTCTAGCAATTTTAGCATAGTGGGGTATATGTGGAAGAAAGTGTGTTGAAACCGGAGTTATCTACACTGGAGAACAGAATTTTGGAACTTGGGAGAGGGAAGCGGAGCATGGTAACAGTCTTCAGATAGCGGCAGGGCAGTCTTGGACAAAAAGTTGTTCTTACTGGCACAAAGGGCTTGAACTGGGGCCAGTGATTAAGAAGAGCTGTGAAATTTTATTTCTGCTTAATATAATGAAGAACATTTTGATAATCAGAGCTGCTTGGTGTTCCTGTGGTGGCTCAGAGGGTTAAGAACCCGATAGTATCCATGGGGATGTGGGTTCGATCCCTGGCCTTGCTCAGGGTGTTAAGGATCCAGTGATGCCACAAGCTACTGTATAGCTCTCAGATGCACCTCAGATCCCATGTTGCTGTGGCTGTGGCATAGGCTGGCAGCTGCAGCTCAGATGTGACCCTTAGCCCAGGAACTTCAATGTGTTGCAGGTGTGGCCCTAAAAGTTAAAAAAAAAAAATCAGAGCTGCTAACTTTGGAACTGGCCCCAGTGTGATGTCGTAAGCTTCATTTCTAGAAGAATGACAATGGTTGGTTGTTGGTAGGGCCCGGAGGCATTCTTAATTCATTTGGGTTGTGTGTCCTACAACTTTTTGGCTTGTATTTTCAGAACTACAGGGTCTGAGTGATAAACTACTGAATCTCAGAGCTAATATCTCACCTCTTATTTCTATCCCATTTTATTCATCTCAGTCTGCCTTTTGAAAGCAGCACTTCTGTTAAGCAATGTAAAAACATTTCCAGAAATGAGTTTTCTGAAGTCTGTTTTTCCAGTCTCCCTTTGGTGAACAACTTTGTTTCTTTTGGCTTTTCAATATTCAGCCTTTATTTTGACTCAGTGTATTTTGCAACGTTCTAATCATTATTTCTTTGCTACTTTTAAATTACCCCCAACCCTAAGACTTTGCTAGGTAGAAGATTGTACAATATTTTTGTTGAAAAGCTATATTCTCTCATCTTCAAAGCCTTTGTAAAGCAAGTTTCATCAGAAGTGAGAATTTTGAATTTTTGGTAAATGTGAATGCTCACTCTTTCTCACCGCTGCTTAGGGTTTTTCTGATTACACTTTGGAACTGCATAATTGTGTAATTAATCTTGAGGATGTCAGAGTGCATATTTTTAAAAGTAATTTTCTTAGAGAAATAATACCGATCTCATTATTTTTTACTGTAATTGGTATTCATGGTCTCTAAGTTTATAGGTATAAACCCTGCCAGAGATGGCCAATATCACTGCCATATATTATAAAAATAAATTAATTTTTCAAACACATCTTCCATTCAATTTCTCATTAAACGAGGCATTGTAAATTCTGCTGTCAAGGAATACAAATAACATGATTATACAATACTTGCATTATACAAAGTCTTCTCGGCTGGTATGGTTATCCACCACCATAAACTGGTTCATTCGTTATGGAAAAAAACTTTAAAACACAGTTGTCAAAACAGACCAAGAGCCAGCTGCAGTCCAAAGCTTTGATGTTCTCATTGCTTTTACAAGTAAGTATTTGTGATCATTTCATCAGGGGAAGAACCTAGAGTTAAATTTCCTTTACCTATAGTTTTTGGGAAAATGTACAAGTTATTCAGGGGCAAAAATCAGAGCTACAGCTGCTGGTTTATGCCACAGCAATGCAGGATCTGAGCCACATCTGTGACCTACACCACAGCTCACGGCAATGCCAGATCCCTAAGCCAGTTAGCGAGGCCAGGGATCAAACCCATATCCTGTTCATTAACCACTGAGCCATGAAGGGAACTCCCCCAACATCTTTTGTATTAAACAAAGGTGAACAAATAAATGGATGAATTAATGAATCAGAATGAATAAGCCTCCTTCACACTGATTCATGCCTTCATAATTCCTTTCTTTTTCGCTCTGGAAGATATTCCAGTGTCTGGGTGTACCATAGTTTATCCATTCACCTACTGAATAACATGTTACTTGCTACCAAATTTTAGCAATTATGAATAAAGCTGCTGTAAACATCTGTATGCAGGTTTTTATGTGGACATATGTTATCAACTCATTTGGATACATATGAGGGGGCATTATTTCTGGATCGTATCATAAGAGTACTTTTTTTTTTAGTAATTTACAAAATGGCCAGACCATCTTCCAAAGTGATTAGAATATTAGCATTCTCACTGGTACAATAGCGCAGCCTTGAGGCAGCGTCCTAGTTCTTCTTCAAGGAATATATATAACGCTATCTTTGAGTTCTTTTGCAGAACTAAAACCCTCAACAAACAAAAACCAAAGAGGTGGACCCCACAACCAAACCTGGGGCCACTCAACACCAACTTTGAAGAAGAAACTTGCATCTACCCTAATCCTTATCTGTTGCCCTATTTTCTACTCCAAACTATAAAACCACATTCTATTGTCCCCCAAAGGAGAGCACACAGTCTTTAGGGCATTAGCCTACTGTGGCCTCCTTTACCCAGCAAAGCAATAAAGCTATTTTTTTCTCTTGCATCCAAACTTCTGTCTCCAAGTGATAACAGAAAGATGATACCAGAATCTGGGTTCTCATTCATGGCAGTCAAAGATGAACTCTGAAAACACACAGGCAGCAAGCAAGCAAAGTTTTTATTAAAGGAAAGCAAAGAGCTCCCAGGGCTTCTGGGAGGAGGGAGAAGAGCTCCCTTCTCTATTGTCCTATAGGGATTTTTATTTCTTCAGTGTGGGGAGGGGCACCAACGTGGGGTCCAGAAAGATGTGGTTTTTTTCCATTGGCTTTGTTCAATTACCTATATCAGTCCTTGTCCAGTAGGGGTTCCATAAATTTTATGGCTTTTTTGTCCTTTTCTTTCCTTAGATTAAGTCACCATTCCTCTCATTCCTTTTCTATCAATTGAGGAGTGGGCTAGAGATTTGCATTTCCTGTGGTAAACAAAGCCTGTGGGGAATGCGCATGTCCTATAATAAAACAAGGCCTGAGGAGGTGTTATTCCCTGGTGCTCTTAAGCCACAAATGTTAATCAATATCCATATCAAAAGAATGCATCTAAGCCCCTGTTCCTACATTGACTACCTGAGTTAATATTCTGTCTCAAGGACAGATCAGAGGAACAAGGAGACCTGCTTGAAGGCTATTTCAGTGGTCCCATGGGGACGCACAGAGGGAATGGAAAAGGAAAATGGGTGGGACATTGATTAGGCCAAATCAACAGACTTTCTCATCACTTCCTGTAAGTAGTGGAGTGACAGCACGTTGCAGTTATGGGAAATGTGAGAAATGATGAAGGGGAAGAATGCTTAGGGCTGAAGATGAAGCATACATAAAGGGGAAGAAGAAAGAAAATTCTAAGCCTTTTTGACTAGAGCAATAGGAGTGTGAGTTTGAGTGGAAAGAGTTGTAATGCCCGCGGTCGCGAGACCTCCTCGCAACGAGCACACCAGAGTCAAAAGTCAAAGCCAAAATGGCAAGGGTCCTTTATTGCAGGTTTGAACCTGGACCCCTGCACACTCGTTACCGGTGATGCAAAGAGGTCCCGACTGCAGCGAGTACAGGGTTTTTATGGGCACACACAAACAAGTCTGGGGCTTAGGGGAGGTTTTCAAAGGAGAGGGACGCCGATTGGCTGATATTTGGATTGGGACACCGTCTGCTATATGATTGGCCTGGGATCGCGCGATCCATATTCAGCAAGCAAGCAGGTTTACAGAAGCAGATGTGGCGGTTAGTGACTGGCTATAATTGGCGCACGCGGGACTTTTGAAAGTTGCAGACCTGGGGGGGATGGAAAATTTCCTAAATGGCAGCCTGTTATGTCTTGGCCGGTTTTATTGACCCTTTGTTGCGAAACACTGTCACAACTGATACTTAGCGAGCAAGCGATGTTACAGAAGCGAGAAGGGAGCGTTAAGTTTCAATTGCCTTAGGTTTCATTTCTCAGTGTGAGTGGAAAACAGGAGAAGTTGCAGGTGTGGAGATAAGGATGAAAAAACAAAAACCAGTTGCAAATAAAGTGTTTAAATTTTTGCCACTTGTAAGGTTGGGAAGGTTCTTGCTCTCTCTTCATTCTCCAGCTGTGGGAAGATGAGGCTGATCCAGACTGTCTTGCAGGGCTTTTCTGGTGTTAGCATTCACATTTCATGTTTTCCAGAGAGCTTCTCTGAGCTCACGTTGCTCTCTGAGGCACTCAGGGTGCTACAAGGACCTTCTGCCCCTGTTAGATAAGCTCAAATTCAGTTATAATCACCTACAATATTTGGGGGTGGCCAGAGATTTTCATACATTAGAAAAAAATGCTCTATGAGCGGAAAACAACCTCCCATTTTTGGACAATTGTAATGAGAAAATTTGAACATTTCCAACTAACAGCTTTTTATGGGCTATGAATAAGTAAGCACAGAGTGAAATGGGAAAGAGAAATACATGTGCTTCACTGGAGAAATATTTGTTTAGTGAGTCAGTCGGTACTAGCCTAATTTATCCTTCAGAAGGGCAAAGATGGGATGTTCACCTCTGGACTCAAGTTTGACACAGACCTGCTGTGGTCCAGATTACATCACTGGTTCTTTCATTCATTTGTACACTCACATATCCACCATTTATAGAACATTTCCATTATGCAGGACTTACTGCTAGGTCCTAGGACAAAGGTATGCACAGTTTAAAACTTTTAAAAATTCCCAGTTTAGCAGGTGAAAGAGACTTAGATGCAATTAATTGAAAGGTCATTTGGGAGGTCTAATCTTGGAAACACCAGAGTTTACTTCATGTCCTCTGCTCTTGCTTACCCGTGTTATCAAATATATGAAGGAGCATTTCTGTTTTATGGGGCTTTTCCTGGGCTGGGGAACAATATGAAATATCTGAAACTTTTTATATAGCTACAATGTGTTTCTCTTTAAATTTCTGCAAATAATCCTTTTAAAACTGAAGGGCTGAGACAGAGACAGGCAAGGAGAATTTCTTCAGATCACAATGGTAAATAGAAAAACCTTGATATGACCTTGACGTCTGACTCCAAAGTATTTTTCCTCTTTGCTCTGTGAACTGGAATTTGGCACTTGCCATCACTTGCCATCTGCTCTACATGGATTTAATCATGAGACACTGCAGCTGCTGACCTGCAGCACTCCCTGAGCAGAGCTCAGGTTGGAGATAAGGAATGAGGCACCCTGTGCTCCGGGAAAACTGGAAGAAAAAATCTTCAGATAGTCAGATATTTTTAGGAGAAGATTTTGTGAGCCCAATTCTTGTATCTCCTCATATCGAGAAAAACACTAAAATCCTTCCTGGTGATGTCTGTACCTTGTGACTAGTAGTAACCCGCACAAGACCGGCAACAAATTTCATAAAATGTGTGCATGGCTGTATGCACCTCCTCCTTCACCTTTATCTCATACATCCTTACATTCCCCCTTTTCTCTTTGAGGCAATATTTCAGATAGCTCTGGGCTGTAGTTAGGCAGGAAAACAAATGATGTTGCAGTCATACCTCCAAGGGTGAGTTGGTGAGCGCCTAGGGCGGTGGAAACTCAGGATACTGGCCCCAGTAGCTGAGGTACATATCAAAGGAATGATTTTAGTGAGCTCAGACCTCTTTTGCTCCTATACCTGCCCTTTATTGCAAAAACTCCTATATATTCTAGCTCTCCTCTTGCCTTCTTGGAGCACTTTCTCAGGGCTACCTGAGATGTTGTCTCCTGGGCTTAAGCCCTGATTTTGCCCCAAATAAAACTTAACTCTCAACTTTCAGTCTGTGCATTTTTTAAGTCAAGAGCTGCAAGTCTTGGAGTTCCTGTCGTGGCTCAGTGGTTAACGAATCCGACTAGGAACCGTGAGGTTGCCGGTTCCATCCCTGGCCTTGTTCAGTGGGTTAAGGATCCGGCATTGCCGTGAGCTGTGGTGTAGGTCGCAGACGCGGCTCGGATCCTGCGTTGCTGTGGCTGTGGCGAAAGGCCGGCAGCTACAGCTCCTGTTAGACCCCTAGCCTGGGAACCTCCATATGCCGTGGGTGCAGCCCTAGATAGAGCAAAAAGACAAAAAAAAAAAAACAACAAAAAAAAAAGAGTTGCCAGTCTTAAAGGTGTGCTCTGACTATTTACAATAGCCAAGACATGGAAGGAACTTTAATGTTCATCAAAAGAGCATTGGATAAGGAAGATGAGGTACACATATACAATGAAACATTACTCAACCATAAAAAAATAACAAAATAATGCCATTTGCAGTAACATGGGCGGACCTGGAAACTATCATACTAAGTGAAGTAAGACAGAGAAAGACAATATCATATGAGATTACTAAATATGTGGAATTGAATAAAAATGAAATGAGCTTATAAAACAGAAATAGACTCAAAGGTTTTGAAACCAAATTTATGGTTACCAAAGGGAAACATGGGGAGGATAAATTAGGAGATTATAATTTACATATGCACACTGTGATACATAAAATAGATAGGTAACAAGGATTTATTGTATAGTACAGGGTAATCTACTCAATACTGTGTAATAACCTATATGGGGAATCTGAAAAAGAATGTGTAATGCCCGCGGTCACGAGACCCCCTCGCAACGAGCACACCAGAGTCAAAAGTCAAAGCCAAAATGGCAAGGGTCCTTTATTGCAGGTTCAAACCTGGACCCCTGCACACTCGTTACCGGTGACGCAAAGAGGTCCCGACTGCAGCGAGTACAGGGTTTTTATGGGCACACACAAACAAGTCTGGGGCTTAGGGGAGGTTTTCAAAGGAGAGCGACACCGATTGGCTGATATTTGGATTGGGACACCGTCTGCTATATGATTGGCCTGGGATCGTGCAATCCATATTCAGCAAGCAAGCAGGTTTACAGAAGCAGATGTGGCGGTTAGTGACTGGCTATAATTGGCGCGCGCGACTTTTGAAAGTTGCAGACCTGGGGGGGATGGAAAATTTCCTAAATGGCAGCCTGTTATGTCTTGGCCGGTTTTATTGACCTATGTATAACTGATTTACTTTGCTGTACACCTGAAACTAACACAACTTTGTAAGTCAACTATAGTCCAACAAAATTTATTTTAAAAAGTGTGCTCTGGGCATCCTGCTATACCTTGCTCAGGTAGTGAATGTGTGTTTAGGGCCCCAATGTGGCTGAAGAGCTTCATAGACATCTGTTTATCCCTTGGTTTCAACCATGCCCTTTCTTGTCCCCACTGTTGAACTAGTCTTCCATAGTCACAATAGACTGTGTGACATAGAACATTTTGCTACTCCATGCAGCATGGTTCTTAGAGCTCATCTCCTGAGTGGCCTAAGAACGTGCTGAGCTCTTTTACTCTTTATGTCTACCCCCACCCCCCCATAGTTGCAAGATCATTGCCTGCTGCCTGGTTCTCTTCTTATTTATTATTGAAATATAGTTGATTTCTAATATTCATTTCAGATGTACAACATAGTGATTCAATATTTTTACGGATTGTACTCCATTTAAAGTTCTTACAAAACAATGACTATATCTTCCTGTGCTGACAATATGTTCTTGTTGATTATCTATTTTATACATAGTAGTTTGTACCTCTTAATCCCATACATCTGTCTTGCCCTTTCCCACTTCACACTCTCCCCACTGGTAACCACTAGTTTATTCTCCATATCTGTGAGTCTTTTTCTATGTTGTTGTTCATGTTTGCTTTATGTTCTAGATTTCACATGGAAGCAAAGATACAGAGAAAGAGGAACCCTTGTACATTGTCAATGAGAGTGTAAATTGGTGCTGTCACTATGGAAAACAGTGTGGCGGTTACTCAAAAAACTAAAAATAGAACTACCATATGATCCACTCTTAGGTTTATCTCCTAAGAAAATGAAAACGCTAATTCAAAAAGGTTCATGCATCCCCATGTTCACAGCAGTATTATTTATAATAGCCAAGAATCTAAGTGTCCATCAACAAATGAAAGGATAAAGACATGTTGTGTATACATACTGGAATATTACTCAGCCATAAAAAATGAAATTCTGCCATGTTCCAACAGCAATGTGGATAGAATTATAGAGCATTATACATAGTAAAATAAGTCAGAGAAAGACAAATACTCTATTCTTGGCTCTCTTCTGATGGGCAGCTCTCTGGTGGGTAGAGAGTGAGGAGACCTAGAAAAATTCCCTTTAAGGACTTCATCACAAAACATGTGATATTAAAAATGGTGTGGTTTCTGGAGTATTGAGTGAATTGAAAGGAAATACACAAAACCCATTATCATTACTCATATAACAAGTACTTTTTGAGAATCTTGCTCAGCCAGGCATTAAGCCAGCAACTGCGATAGAGAAGCAAGTCAGATGGTCCTGCCCTTGAGAAGCTCAGAGTCTTTCATGGGAGGTAGATAAGGAAAAGGACATTTACAATACATTGTAGCGAGGGTTAGGATAAAATTACGGCTAGCACGTCAATGAAATGTTCAAAAGATGACATTCTAACCCAGACTTCCTCCAGAGAGGCAATGCCTATGCCAGCTCAAGTGGGAGTTGGCTAGGCTGTCACAGGTCATTCCAGGGAGAGGAATAACACTGAAAAACTCATGGAGGCAAGATGTGTGTAAGTGTCCAGGGCTCAAGGTCCATGTTGATGAGTGACAAGAGCTGATGCTAGCATTAAGCAAAGCTAGGCTTCACAGAATCATGTTGGTCATGATGAAGAGTTTGGATTTTTTTTTTCTGAATATGATAAGATGTTATTGAAGGATTTTAATTAATTTATTTATCTATTCCCTCCTTCGTTCATTCATTTAGTGATATTTGTTCAGCACCTACTTGTAGAATAGACATAGAATGGAAGATAATAGCAAGAACTCTGGATTCAAACTGCTTGGTTTCAAATCCTGTTCCTGCTACTTACATGCACTCTGGTAATTTCCCATTGCCCACTCTCCTCACTAATAAATTGGGGATATGGAGTTCCCTTTGTGGCTCAGTGGTTAACGAATCCGACTAAGAAACATGAGGTTGCGGGTTTGATCCCTGGCCTTGCTCAGTGGGTTAAGGATCCGGCGTTGCCGTGAGCTGTGGTGTAGGTTGCAGATGCAGCTCGGATCCCGTGTTGCTGTGGCTGTGGCGAAGGCCAGCAGCTACAGCTCCTGTTAGACCCCTAGCCTGGGAACCTCCATATGCCATGGTTGCGGCTCCACATAAAAGGCAAAAAGACAAAAATAAATAAATAAATAAATAAATAGGGGATAATAACAACATCCATTTGACAGGATTATTGCAACGATTAATTTAAGGTAACAAATATAAAACATTTAGAATAGTTCCAGACTTATGGTAAACATTCATTAACTGTTAGCTATAATCATGTGTCTGATAGGTTCTGGTGAACGCACAGAGAAAGACACCATCCCTGCCCTCCAGGAACCTAGAGTCCATAGAAAAGGGAGAACACTTCTGGGAGAACAGACATGATTGACATCAAAGTTTATGTGCCATGATTGAAGTGCCATGATTGGAGTGCCATGCTGAAGAAGCATACAGGGGAGGTTTCTAGCTTAGACTTGGGGGACCAGAAGAGGCTCCTGAAAAGAAATATATTTCAGTTGGACCTAAGAATGAGTAGAAATTACCTAGAAAAAAGGATCAGGAAAAAAAAGGTCCCAGGGCAAGGCACATTCAGATATGTCTTTTGGGATGCTCTTTCTAGCAGGATATATGAGTTGGACCAGAAGGGGAGTAGTCCACATTCAGGTAGGATATGTAGAGCCTCTCCATAGGGAGTTGCCTATAACTCACAGAGTAGCCCGGCTAGTATTGTTATCCCTTTTTACAAATGAGAAAGACAAACTCCATTGGCATTGCATGGAGCGCAATGAGAGCCCGAGCCCAAGTTAGACTCTCCATCTCTTTATCCCATGGCTTCTCAGGCCCCCGGAGAGATTTTACCCCACCCCCACATCTCATTGTAGAATCACACAGACTTACACAACCGTGTGGGCAGTGATAACTATGCACGGGAAGATTCATGCTTGAGTTATTCTCTTTCATATGCTAGATGGGTGTGATCATGTTTTATGGTTTTGCATAACACCTCAGATCAGCATGCAGTATGTGTGCATAAGTTTCAAAGTCTCACAGCCCAAAGCAGCAGCAGAAAACTCATTGGTGACCAAGGACTAGGGCATTTTAGAAATGGAAAGTTGCCCTTAATAATGCCTTTTAAGGTTCATCTTCTCCCTGGCCGACAAGTTTTCTGCTTGGTCTTCCATAAAATCATGTTTGATATTACGGCCTCGATTGTTGAATGAGGGCTGAGGCTGACATAAGTGTTCAATAAAAGCCAAGAAATTCAGTGAGGTACATTGCAAACATGCCCCTAGATTTAACAAGTTAATGTAAATCAAACCCTGAGTGTTTATAAAGGTCTCTACAGAAATAGCCTAGAGTCTTAGTCTTAGGACTCCTAGATTGTTGTCCTTGTTCCCATAATATGCTTCTGTTTTAATCTAGAAATTTCCATAGGAGGCTATCTGTACTGTCAAATGGATAGTAGACATGTCATTTTGTGTCTCTTCTATTGTCAAGCACAGTTGATATTCAGAACACTCTTGGTTACTTTGTTTAAAAACATGGAAACTGCCTTTTGGCAACAAAGACAAAGAAAACATCTTTGCTTTGACTTATCAGGAAATGTTAATTTTCTCACATTTATAATGTTTCCCTTAAAGGTATGAGCTACTCAAGAGAAAAGTGATTAAGTGTAAATTTGCATTCCGATGTCTCAAAACATTTTATAGACTCTCCCAGAAATCATAAAATAATTGAATTTTTCTCAATTCTGGTTAGTTTGGTTAGATTTTATAAATTACTAATGCTCCTAGGAAACCAATAGCCTCCCAAAAGAAATAGACGTTAGACTTCAAAATATTATCATGAAAAAATAATAATTTTCCTACTGACATCTGAACTCTAGCTCAGTGAAGCAAGTGAGTTACTGACCCTGTTAGTTTCACGGTGTGAATACAGGTTGTGGAAGAAGCAGATGAATACAATCACCCCAAGAGATCTTAAACTGTTATGTTTTGTCACATAGGCCAATGTGGAAAGGTCAATAGTAAGGCAGCCAATTATAGTGGCCCACATGTCTAGCTTAAAATGTCATCAGATATAAGTGGGGAGGTTGGAGAGGGGTTGGCTAAGAGTATAGACTTTCCAATTAAACAGCCTCAGATCAAAGTTCAACCTAGTAACTCACTAGCTGGGGAAACATAAGTAAGTAAGGTGTTTTCTCTCAGTCTCATTTACCTGTGAAATGATGTTGACAATAGCTGTTATACGGATTCATTGAGATAATACATTTAAATACTTGGGACTGTTTCTGGAACATAGGATGAACTCAATCAATGCTACCTGCTATATAAATGCAATCTTAAATTGTCTAACTGTGAAAGCTACTGTAGCTTAGGTCTCCTATCTCACAGATAAGGAAACTGAGGCATAGAAAATGTGAGCGACTTATTTAATACAGCAGAATAGGATGATGCCTAGTGGAAAGTCAACTGACTGATTGCCATAGTAGAATTACTTTTACTTCGTGAGATCTCTCACTCAGAATAGGGAGACAGAATAAAGAAAAAAAGTTAATAGAAGAGTCTTTGATCTTTATGCTTTGTGTGTGATTTTTAAAAATGAATTTTTTTTTTAAATTACCATCTGTTATTCCAGATAGGTGAGTTAAAAAATTGAGTTGTCAAGCTTATGGCTTTGGAACTCACCAAAAGTGTGTTTTAATTAATCTTGTTATATTTAAGGCCCTGGAGCAAGTTTCTTGTGCTGCTTCTGTTGAACCATCTGCCAACATGAAAAATGATCCTGTTCTGTGTGGGGACCTTTGTTTCTGCAGGTGGAGCCCTCTTCTGTGGGGTGAAATGTAAACTGCACCATGCCTGGGCAGGGGGCAACAGTGCTGCCTGGTGATTGACTTCTGCTAATGGTTCCTTTGTCAGGAATCTATTAGTGCCAAGAGCACTCCTTTAGGTCTGAACTGTACCTGGGTTGAGGACTGGCCTCCTCGTGGAGCAGAAATCAGCATGTGGCAGCTCTGGCTTAGGTAAGAGAATTCAGGCTTTTGAAAATTTTCTATTTATACTGTATATTCTTCTCTGCATACAAACTCCCTGATGTACACATTAAGCTTTTAGAAATTCCTCTAGTTTCTGTCTTGTCAAGCTGTTAGGCTTTCAAACGGATGTAGGTATTTATCTCACAATCTTCCATTCTGGTGGAGATAGAATAGCTATGGGGTAGAGGGGAAAAAACACTGAAATTCAAGAGAGAAGTCTTAATTTCCATCTTTGATTAATGAGATAAATTAATAAACATGTATTGAACACCTAAGCGCACTAGGCAACTCTCTGTAAGTGGAGATACAAAAATGAACATAAAAGGAGTTCCTGTAGTGGCTCAGTGGAAAAGAATCTGACTAGCATACATGAAGACACAGGTTCAATCCCTGGCCTTGATCAGTGGGTTAAAGATCTGATGTTGCCATGAGCTGAGGTGTAGGTCTCAGACAGGGCTTGGATCTGATGTTGCTGTGGCTGTGGCATAGGCCAGTGGCTACAACTCTGATTCAACCCCTAGACTGGAAACATCCATATGCTGTGGGTGTGGCCCTAAAAAGCAAAATAAATAAATAAATAAATAAATAAAATAAAACAGTCCTTGACCTCAGGAAATACACAACGTAGTAAAAGCAATGTGCATGGAACCAGTGATAAAGATAAAAAGCAGTGATGGAGCCTGCAGTCCCCTGGGAGTCAGAGGTAGAACACCTGCCTCAGAGTGGATGGGAAGCAAAGGGAAGGATTCCTGGGGGAGGCAGTACCTGAATTGGTTTACGAAGGATTTTTAGAGATTTCCTTGACCGGCTAAAGATGGGAAGGCACAGAGTAAAAGAGAAAGAGACAATGGAACAAAAATAGAAAACTCAGAAAAGCAGTTCAATATACAGAGTATATATGGTTTGAGGGAAGATGAAGTTAGAGCTCGAGGCCCTTATTTGCCACTTTAGGAAGCTTGGGTTTTATCTAGAAGGTAATTGAGATCCTCAAATCAATTGTGAACACAGGAGCATCATGATCATATTGAGATTTTATCTTAATTCCTGATATCTGCGTGAGGAACTGATTACAGACTGGGAATTGTGGCAGAAAGAAGATTTAAGATATTATCTTCAGGATCTGAACTTGGGGATAAAGGTGAGTATAATGAAGAGACGTTTAGTTGATAGAATCATGGAATTTTTATTACCTATTGCAGAGAGAAAGAGGGAGAGGAAAAGACAGGGAAGTGTTCAAGAGCCTGATAAGCAACAGCATGGTCCTAGATCCTGAGTGGGAAACATAGAAAAGGAACAGGAGGAAGAGGAGGATGCTGAGGAGGTAGAGGGGGAAATGTAGTTGTAATGAAGGAAGAGGAGGAGGAGGCAGGAGTTCGGGGAAAAAACAGTAAGTTCACTTTTAGATGTGGTGGATTTGACATGTGTGAGATAATTTCCAGTGGGTATTTGGGATATGAGAGGCCTGGGGTGGAGATAACTATCTGAGTCTTTGACATAGAAGTGATGAGGATGCATGAGGCCAGGCAGAGAGTAGAGGGTGTGAGGAGAAAGATGCTGATAAGCCTAGTGCTGTCTACAGTCCAGTTGCAAGTATGATGAAGCCCCTGGGGACTACTTAACACAGGGAAACTTTGAAATGAGTGGGGTTGTTTTATTTAAGTAAAGAAGAATCAGAAGCTGCCATTGTTGCTCAGCGGAAATGAATCTGACTGGTATCCATGAGGACGAGGGTTCAATCTCTGGCCTCCCTCAGTGGGTTAAGGATCCGGCTTTGCTGTGGCTGTGGTGTAGGCTGGCAGCTACAGCTCCAATTAGACCCCTAGCCTGGGAACCTCCACAGGCTGCAGGTGAAGCCCTTAAAAAAAGGAAGAAAAAAGAATCAGGATGATTATTAAAATATCTGAATGATTATTTTTTTTTTAAATCTTAATGCTTTCATAGAATGAGGTACACGCTTTCTTCACGGACCTGAAATTAGGCTGCTGAGCAAAAATTGAAAAATTTGGTCCTATGTATGGAACTTCTCTTTTTTTTTTAACAGCTTATAGTATAATTGATGTAGAAAGAACTATGCATATTTAGTGTACACCCTTTGATGAATTAGAATATATACAATCACTTGTGCTAGTATCATCAAGGTTAAGGTAATAGATAGATCCAACACCTCCCAAAGTTCTTTTGTGGTCTTCTGCTTTTGTTCTTGTGTTAAGATTACTGAACATAATACTATCCTTTTAAAAAATCTTACGCGCACAATATCGTAAAGTCAACCGTGGCGCTATGTTGTACAGGGGATCTCTAAGCATAATTGGAGCCTTGTTCCCAGTAAATAAAAGCTCTCCCTTGCCTTCAGCTCCCAGCCCCTAGCAGTCAACATTGTTCTCACTGCCTCTAGTTTGTTATAGAGACCTCATATCAATGGAATCATGCTGTATTTGTCCTTCGGTGACTGGCTTATTTAACTTACGTCAACTTTGACATATTCAGAATAGTCCAACCAAACTCCTTTGTGAGGTAATAAACTCTCCACTAATAGCATCATCAACACAAAGAAGGGTGACTTTCTACCATGGAAGACAGAGAGCACTGAATCCTTCACTCTCCCACTTCCAAAACCCCTCAGGATACTCAATAAAAAGTACAAATTCCAGGAGTTCCCCTTGGGGCTCAGCAGAAACAAACACGACTAGTATCCATGAGGAGGCATGTTAGATCCCTGGCCTCGCTCAGTGGGTTAAAAGATCTGGCATTGCCGTGAGCTGCAGTGTGGGTCACAGATGTGGCTTGGAGCCCATGTTGCTATGGCTGTGGTATAGGCTGGTGGCTACAGCTCTGATTTGACCCCTAGCCTGGGAACTTCCATATGCTGCAGGTGTGGCCTTAAAAAGAGCACACGCACACAAAAAAAGTGCAAATTCCTAGGCAGCACTCTGCAGCTACAGCTGTTGGACTGGAAACTTTCACATATGCACTTTTGGAATAATTTTCCCTGGTGATGTGTATATTGCCAGATTAGCACAAGTTCATGGAACAGTGCTGTAAACCACTGCTTAGGAAGACAGTCTTGCCTTTCAGATGTGTACTTGTGAATATGTGTGTGTGTGCATGTGAGTGAGTTATGAACTAAAACAATTCCAAATTTTCATCTAACCCTTCCGAAGGAAAACAATATTCTATCCTGAGCCTTAAATACATTTTCTGTGTATTCTCACACAGTGAGTGCACATTTTCTTTAGGTTAAGCAATGTCACAACCAGACTACACCAAAGTCTGTACATTATGTGCTGTTGTTGCCAAAACTTGGTATCTGCCCGCTGGTGCTGAATAGAAATGAAGAGACAGAGTTTTGAGTGAAGGAGAAAAAGATAGCTTTTATTGCTTTGCCAGGTAAGGGAGCCACACCAGGCTAATGCCTTAAAGTCTGCATCTTCCATTGGGAAGAATTGTGGGGAGTTTTATAGTAAAAAGGAGAAACACAGGATTCTGAATAAGAATCAGGGTCGAGGGCAGATATGCTTTTTTCTTTCTTAGCGGGAAATCTTAGTCATCAAAGCTGGCATCAGGAGATGTCAGCGAAATCATGATGGCAGTCTTCTGGGTTATTGACTAGAATAACAATACTTGCAGAAAGGGCATATTGATCAGAGAGTAGAACAAACTAGGAAAATTTCTGAAAAAAAAAAAAGCTCCTGTGCTAATAATCTTTAACCCACAGGCAATTGTGCTCAGGGTGCCTAATCTTTAGCTTATGGGTGATTGTGTTTAGGGTGCAGTTAAGCCACGGAGAAGGACAAGGAGGGATTCTAAGCTGTTCTATTTTAAAGTATTCATTTCAAAAAGAAGCAGAAGGAATATAACTTTCCTCTTAATGTTAAGATGCCTAGATCCTTATGTGTATCCCTTGAGAAAGAACCAATATCCTGCCCCAAGACTGTCCTATTGTTTCTTGACTGTCCCTTCCTTGTCTTTGTGTCCCCTTCCTTCCCTGATCAGCAACTATCTGAACTTGCCCCTTGTAACTCAATGAAGTCCATGGAGGCTGAATGCGGCCCATTTTCTAAGAACAAGTAATGAGGGACACAGAAAGGCTTTTGTGCCCAGGAGCTCCACAGGCCCTGATTGGTTACACTGTGGCTTATTTGGAGGGTAAACTGTCTTAAAATGGACACCAATGTGTCTCTGGAGATACTGTTACTCTGCCTCCTATGATTTATAGATAATTAACTATTTGTTTCTGTGTTAACTGCCCCACCGAGGAAGACCATGGGGCTCAAATGCTTCTTTTGAAGTCCCCCCCTTTCTCCAGGTAGCTTCTCTAGCCAGCATCCTCTCATGTCACAGAATCTTCTCCAACAAGATCACCTCATATTGAAGTCCCTTTTCTGGGCTCCTAGAGTCATGTTTACTACAGCACAGTGCTCATATCTTAACTTATGTGTTATCTTGTCATCCAAAGCACAAACTCCTAAAGGAAACAAAGAATCTCATCCATCTTCTTCTGCAGTATTCACAATTTCTGACATGGAACCAAGTTCAGAGTAACTGGTAGGAATTACGTGTGGGTTGAGTCTTAAGACTATTGTACCTGGCAAACATTATAATATAACAGTTTCTTTCTCTTCTAAAATTGATAGAACATATGATTACTTCTCTTAACCTTGCAAACTTAAGGATGTTTGTCTGTATTTCCTATGGGAGATTGGGCCTAGCAAAATAGATTGGAAATCACATATAAAAATGAATCATCAGTTTTGTACTGAATACACATTTTCACGTTAAACATCTTTAATACTTAGCATGCATCCCTGCTAGCTTTAGAAATCAAACAAGCTTTATGGATTCAATTTAAAACCTTTCATTGAAAGGAAATCTATTTTTTATTTTCATTTCAATCATTTAAATATTTAAATATGTCACCTTTGTTCTCCACATTTCTTTTTATCATATTGGCCTGCCTACCTAGGGACTTTTGAGACAATGGATACTTTTATTAACAGGCTGTTCCAAAACAAATGCATTTTTCAACCTGGCAAATGGATTTTCTAACCTTTAGTTTTGCTTTTAATTCTGTGAAGGGTGGAAGCAAGTCCCACGTTAGTATGTGAATAAGGAATCCCTGTTGTTACTGCCACAGACGGATGTGATTCATATGTCCTGATATTTAACATCCAGTAATGAGTGAGGCTTCTACATCAGCCGCTTACTTCTGCTCAACCCATCTCCATGTTCTGGCATTCACCACTCTCACAAGTGATTAAATTCTTGTGTGAGAATTCCCTTAGAGTATATGGGGCTCTGAGAATCTATCAGTGGAATTTATTATCCTCTTCACTTCTGTCCTGTTGAGGAGTCCGGGTTAGTTTGGCTTCGTATAGTCTTGGGTTCCAAATTCATCTTTTCCATTTATTAATCTTGTGACTTGAGCAGTTTACTTAACTTCCTTAAGATTCAAGTTCCTCATCTAAAATAATTTTTATTTTTCAGGGTTGATGTGCAGATCAAGGCTAAAACATGTCGGCTCAAAGAAGGCCCTCAGTGAATGGTCACTTGAAAATGTTGCCAATTTCCCATGAGAACGAGGACTCTGAAGTAAAGAGATTCTGTCTGGGCACCAAGAGAAATCAATCTCAATTTATACTTCACATATACTCCTTTTCTTGTTTTTAAGTATAAATGCCTATCTTGTAGCTAAGGGGATAGCTTTAGGCACAGATATATTGGGATTATGAAAGCAGAAGTTGCTGCTTTACCTGTGATCATGGCGTAAGACAACCACACTCTGTTCTGCCAATGTGGATTCACCTTTGCTTCCAACAAAGAAGAGCCTGTGCAAAGACACATCCTGGTCTGTGGATGTTCCTGTGTCCTCCTTCTAGCTCCTGGCTGGATGAGATGCAACCTGCAGTGTTTCCGGAGCCTGATAAGACTTCTGGTTGGGGATGAGTTGGACATGAGATGTATAGGCAGATGGTAACCTCCAAGGTGCTGAGCAACGTCCCCTGTCACATTTAAAACTACTTGATATCCTCTTCTATTACTTTAAAGAGGAAGACTGTGACTTGCCTTTTCTGGTTAGAAGGATGCATATGGTTCCATCCAAAGAGGAATTTAGCTCTGCTTAACTTGTCTTATTACTGTTATGCTCAGAATTCTTCTAAGAAGCAACATTGTTATTTAGAAGACATTTCTTCCACCAGGTTTGGCAGCATTCCTTCTGGTGCAATCCATTTGCAACAGTCTCTTCTTTTGTGAATTGACCCCATTCACCCAATGAATATTTATTAAATGTCCACTATACCTACCATTGCATTAGGTACATTACCTACCTGATTGTGTTCATTCCCCACCACAATCCTCTTGGATAAGGAGCATGAGATACAGTTTTATACATGGGAAAATATTCACTATAAGGCTAACTATGAGATTTGGAGATAGGTAGCCAAACTATAGAATGAGAGAAGGACAAAGCTGAGATTTAAAACAAAGTTTCTGTGATTTCACAGTCCATGTTCATTATATTACATAATGATGCTATTTGCTTTAAGGAAAAAGTGAGATTCTGCATATTCACTCCTCTGACCCAACTTTATAATGATTTGCACTTTTGAAAACTGGTCAAATGACTATAATATCTCAAAATGTAATCTTTACTTATTGTATGATTTTAAGCTGAAGCACTGGAGTTAATTGATTTTGAACATGTATTCAGCTTATATTTTTTATTTATCAATACCCACGGACCATTCAGAAATACAGTATGAAAAAATAAATCTCTGAGACATAGTGCAGTGGAAACACTTTGGAACTGGATAGGCATCCATTCCAATCTCCAGCTGTTTGATCATAATCGGTTTGCTTGATCCATCTAAATCTCAACTTCTTCATATAGGGACAAAATAGGGACAATGATAAATATCTCACATGGTTATTAAAAGAATTAAGCAAGATAATGTGACAGAATCTGACACACTTAAATGATAAACCTATTAAGACCATCACCACCCTATTATCAATATGGCAGCTTAAACATGTATAACGTTTACAGATAAATAATATTCAAATACTGCCCAAAATTTCCCTATTTCCCACTATACTCTGTCTTGTCTGCAAGATACATATTCCCAGCCCTTAGCACCGCACCCAGCATATAATAAATTTCAGCAAATACCAGTTAAATTGAATTGAGGATAAAGCAATTATTTAAGAGACCTAGGTTCATGGTCTACGGCTTTATGAAGCTGTCATCAGTTTCAAAAGTGTAAAAGAAAAATTGGGGACCAGAAAATTGTAAGGTTTTTACAGTTGGTGAAATAAGTTCTCCTCCCTTTGATTAATTTATGTAATGGTGAGGGAAATATGATGACTTTTCGAGAGTTAATCTGAGGTCCCCAACTAGATTAATATACAGAAAAACCCTGCCACCTGATGGCTGTATAGTGAAATGTGGATTATGTATGCTGCTAAAAGCAATGATCCGAGATGCTGAAGAGGAGTGTTCTGATTCATTAACCATTTCTAATGAGATTTGGAGAGAATGAATTAGTTGGTCAGCATTTCTGAACAGAGTGCAGACCCATATTTGCCAGAAGGGTCCGAACTAGGATTTTGGTGACTCAAGAATGAATGAAGAGTTAATGGTATCTTCATATTGCCCTCCAATTATGTTTTGTGCTACAGGATTTTGATTGTACTTTTTAATAGTCATAGATGCACTTCTCATTTTTTCCTTATTATATGATATGTTCTTTGAGATCAGCAATTTTATATATTCCTCACAGTTTTAGTAAAGTCATAATGATGAGAGTAATACCTTTAAAATGGGTATAATCTTTCCTATCTTGCAGAGCTTTTCTGAGGTTTGTTTTTTCTTTCTTTCTTTTCTTTCTTTCTTTCCTGTTTCTGTCTTTTTTTATTATTTTCCCTTTTAG
The DNA here is from genome assembly GCA_004024745.2 of Catagonus wagneri. Taxonomy (NCBI): domain Eukaryota; kingdom Metazoa; phylum Chordata; class Mammalia; order Artiodactyla; family Tayassuidae; genus Catagonus; species Catagonus wagneri. The sequence continues at coordinate 5,365,025 of PVHT021183518.1, forward strand.
GGATGCACCTGCAGCATACGGAAGTTCCCAGGCTAGGTGTAGAATTAGAGCTGCAGCTGCCAGCCTATGCTCAGCCAGAGCAACAACTGTGCTGGTGCTTGCAGCAATGCTGGATCCTTAACCCACTTTGTGAGGCCCAGGATCGATCCTGCATCCTCACAGAAACTGTGTCAGGTTCTTAGCCAGCTGAGCCACAATGGGAGCTCCCTGAGGTTTGAATAAACTTGAAATGTAAAACAGTCCAGTGCCTGGAAGTTCAGCGAATAAATATTATTATTATTATTGCGGTTATTAATGTGTTAACTAGATATTGAGGGTTTGATTCTCTCACTAAGTCATCTTGCTTAAAGAGCTTAATCGAAGAGCGGAAATTGGGAAGGCATGAGATGAGGGTGATCATAAAGCATCATCTCCACTAACGATGTCCTCATATTTTCTCTACTCCCGGCTACTTGAAGCTCTGGCGCTGTCTCAGCTTTAAATAAATTTAGAAGCTAACAGCCTTCAGCTTGCCTCCTTCAAAGGGACTTTTTCTTTCTAATTTGAATCTCTGAAATATTTCGGCCTTCCTACATTATTTCTTGAGAAGGAGGATGTTTTCTAGTGAATGCAGGGTTTGTTAAAGCAGAAGGGTAATTGCCACTGCCTCATCTTACTCCTACTTCTCGTAAACTGATTACCTTCTGACCAGGCGATGTTCCCTGAAACTATAAGCTACTGGATTGCTATACTTCTGCGAACCGGAAACTTAAGTAAGTACCAAAAGAACTTTGCCATGAAAAGCAACGTATTTAGTATTGGCATGCTTGTAACTCACTTTAATTAAACTCTAACCCAACTCTAATAGAGAATGTGGTAAGGGAATTTCATGGATCTTGTTTTATTGTAGAATCTATACCTTTCTGTCTTTCTTTCTTTTTGCCACACTCTTGGCATATGGAAGTTTCCGGGCCAGGGATTGAATCCAAGCCAGAACGGTGACCTACACCACAGCTGTGGCAATGCCAGATCCTTAACCCACTGTGCCAGAGCAGGGACTCCTAGAATATACATCTTTAAGCAGTTAGATAGAACTCCTTAAAGAAGATGAAAATTAAAAAGAGAAGTCTAAAAACAGATCTGCAAACAGATCACTTTATTGAAAAATTATATTTGGAGACATTTTAAAATTATGGGAAGAGAATGCTTTTTCTTCTATTACTTTTCCTCATTTTATAGTAACTTGATGTTCAAGTTACACAAAGAATTTTGGGAAATTTCTTGCCGTGAAGGTGTTATATCCATCACAAAGCATCTATTCCTTTCTCTCTGGACTGTTTTAGATGCCATGGTAAGAGTGTCATTCTCTAGCTTAAACTCTCACAAGGGAGAATGCATTGCTCTTTTAATACAGCGAAATTCTGCTTAAGAACTGATCCAGTCTTAAGAAAACCAACCCATGTTTCACCCAGACACTCTCTGTGTTATAGCAGAATGCTTAGCTCTCACACATTCCCCTGCCTGTTTTACCGGCATATGCCTGGGAAGCAAGGACATTTTCACCTAACTCTTCCCTGGGGTGAGTATCTGTAAATGGAAAGGAGAAAGAAGTAAAAGACATATTGAGCTCTAAAGGGAAGGTTTCCCCTTACAGAACTTAGAACAGGGACTGTGGTATATAAATGATTCAGCTGAAGTTAATAACTTGAGGCACCAATGTCATTTGGAGTTGGTGTCCCTTTAGGATAAGCCTGCTCTTGCCCTTCCACAATGTCACCCTCCCAATGATTTCAGCTTGTTCTTTTGGCAGCGTCTTAAACTCAACAGGCAGCCAGTAAAAACTCCAATGAAAATCAGGATCTGGGGGAGTGTGGACATTCAGGACGTTTGGTGTTTCTGATCTACTGATGGGATAATACTTTCCAAGTCGCGTTTATTGAAATATTTTAGGTTCATTTTCTGCTTTATAAAGTCTGGTATACATTAGTCCCAGATTAGGGTGTAGCAGAAAATGGTTATGGACATTAATTCTCATCACACAGGACCACTGAGGGCAATGTTTGGAAGGTTACTGCAACTCACAAATTACTTGTCTGGCTCTTTTCTGGCTGCTTTCAGAGTTAAGACTCCTTACTTTACATCTGCATATTTAGTCCAGCGCAGATTCTGCCATCAGTACAGTTCCCTGTGATAGGCAGTTGGGGCACAGGGAGGGAGGAAGTCATTTCCAAGCAGCATAAAGGCAAAATCTGTATTAATTTCACAGTAATTTGTTTTTCCCATGTCCAATGTTCCATCTTGTAGCTCAGAATCCTAATCAAGTTTGCTTAGTTGTAAAGAACAATAATCTCATTCAAATACCCTAAATTGTAAAAGCAAGAGTGAATTATGTAAAAATAAGAGTGAATTATCCACATACAGCATTCATCAGAAACCAGAGCAACTTCAGCCTCTTGGCCTCCTCATGTCTCTCAGGATCCACTGGCTTTCTCCTCCTAATGGCATCTCTGCTTCTCTTTTCGAACCTATGTTGTTTTCTTTGGTGTAAATTAGATGACTACATGGCATTGATTTCCAATATCAGATAAGAGTGGGTTAAAGCCTTAAAGTGTTCTTTTTTTAAGCTGAGAAGTCAGTGACTTGAGTTCTTGTTAATGATGATGCATTGATCTCTTTCTAAACTCAGTCACCTCCAGCTTCTCTTCCTCACTTACCTCTGCCCCTTTCTAAAACAACTTCATGGATTTTTTGCCTGCCTGTGTGCTATGGTTTTGTTTGTTTGCTTGTTTGTTTGTTTTGGTTTGAATCGGAGCTGCAGCTGCCAGTCACAGCCACAGCCACAGCAACGTGGGATCCACGCCGCGTCTGCAAACTACACCACAGTTCATGGCAACACCGGATCTTTAATCCATTGAGTGAGGCCAGGGACTGAACCCTCATGGATACTAGTCAGGTTTGTTATCACTAAGCCATGATGGGAACCCTAAGCCAAGGCAGGAACTCGCTTGTGCTTTTTACACATTCTCTCCATCTATTCCCATGGCTAGTACCCAAGTTCAGACTTTCTTTTTTCTTTTTTTTTTATTGAGGTGAAATTCATATAATTTAAAATGAGCCATTTTCAGGTGTACCATTCAGTGGCATTCAGTACATTCTCAATGTTATGAGCTATCATCTCTACCTACTTTAATAATATTTCTTTCACTCTCCAAATAAACTCAGTACCCATTAATTGGTCACTCCCCATTCTTTCTTTTCCTCAACTCCAGGAATCTACTAATTTGCCTTCTATGTCTACAGATTTCCTTATTCTGGATATTTCATGTAAAAGAATCATACAATATGTGACCTTTTGTGTCTGGCTTCTTTCACTTAGCATAATGTTTTCAAGGTTGATCCGCATTGTAGACTGTGTCAGAACTTCATTCCTGTTTGTGACTGAATTGTACGTATGCACAACAGTGTGTTTATTCATTCATTCATTTCAAAGGCTCTCATTTCTTTATTCTAATTTGGACTATAGCTAGAGTCTCTTGCCAGAGCTACTGCATTGCTCAACCACAAAGAACAATATTCAGTTTGTATTCTACATGAGTAACACCCCATCCCCACCCCCACAGTTATACAACACCTGTTCCTAATCAGAAGCTTTGTCATACTTCATCCCAAATGCATACTGATTGGGCTGGCCTCTATATTCCTAAAGCCCATCTTTGATCCTATCATCTTTTGTTTAAAATCCTTTGATTATCCCCTTTCACGTATATTTTAATTACAGTAGTAATGGTTACAATATATTAAATTCTAGATACGGGCCAGGCATTTTCCTATACTCTTTTCACGAATTATTTCAAAATTCTCATAACAAATAAATGAAGAATTTTTCCTCCCATTCTGTCAGTAAAGGAACTAAATCACAGCATGATTAAGAGCTTGTCCAAGGTCACAGAGCAGAAAATACTGGCAGAACATCTGTGGCAAAAAGACCCTAAGATAATTTCTTATGATCCCCACATACTGGTATTCATAATCCCCTCTCCCTGATGGCTGATGGACCTGTGGTTGCTTTTAACAAATACAATAAGGCAAAAGGTTATGGGATGTCATATCCATGATGACCTTGTATTGTGTAAGTCTCTGCTTAGCATACTGGAACTAGAGACTTTCCTTGCAGTCTTGATGAAATAATTGGCCATGCTGGAGAGGTACACATGACAAAGAACTTTAGACAGGCTATGAGACCTGAGGGTGGCCTTTTTTCTCAAGTCAGCAAAGAGTTGGGACCCATGGTTATACTGTCACAAGAAAATGAATCCTGCCAACAACCTGAATGAACTTGCAAGTAAATTCTTCCTCAGTCGAGCTTTCAGATGAGAGCACAGCCTGGAGGACATTTTGATTATAGATTTGTGAAACCCTGCAGAGGACTCAGAGAAGTCATGTGCAGATTCCAATCCAAACCCACAGAAACTTGAGATAACAAATGTGTACTATTTTAAGCTACTAAGTTCATGGTAATTTATTACATAGCAAAAACAAACAAACAAAAACTAATACAGATCTTGGTATCTGGAATTAAGGTGCCGCTGCAATAAGTACATAAAAACGTAGAATTGGCTTTGGAGTTGTGTGCCTGGGCAGTGGGTAGCAGCCAGAAGAATGTTGAGTATCATAGAAGAAGACTCAAGTGCTTTGAACAGACTCTTAGTAGAACTCTAGACTTGGAGAAACTTACTGGTTAGGATTCAGAAGGAGGTGAGGAGCATGTTTTTAGAAAGTGGAAGAAGTATATTTGTTCTGCAATGGCAAAAAGCACAGCAAATTGTCTCTTTAATTTATGTATAAGCAGAACTTGTAAGAAGCTTGGGAAATTTCTGACTTTTACAACTTTATCTTGAACAAGTAAATTTTCCCACAGCAAGTTTCTCTGCAGCTACCAGCCCAGTGTGTTCCAGACACATGTGAAACTTTCAGGTTTCTGAGCTGCAATCTTCACATTCCTATATTCTGCACCTTGGAATATTTTTATTTTGTCCACAGAATATTCTTCCTTCTCCCCATAACTCCTCAACCTTCAAAGCGCAATGAAAATGCTCCCTCAATACCCGATTGCCTAGCCAGAATCGTTTTCATCTCTTCTGATTATTTCGGTCCTCAATCACTCTGCAGGAGGTCAGAGTTCAATGCTTACATGTTGATAGTGCCTTCTAGATCACAACCTTCTTTTGTGTGTGTGACTTTCTTTAAAAAAAAAATAAACTGCTTTATTGAAGCATCATTTCCATTTACATATTTAAAGTGTGCAATTTGATGGGTTTTGATGTATGTATGCACATGTAAAATCAACATCATAATGAAGACAATAAACATATCCATCACTCCTAAAACTTTCCTTGTATCTCTTGGTATTGGCATCCTCTTCCCACTTACCAACCTTCCTTGCATGGAAAATCAGTGAGTGATTTTTTTTTTGCCACTATAGTTAGATTAGTTTGAATTTCCAGGAATTTTGTAAAAATGCAGTAATACAGTATGTACTCTTTTCCTCCTCAGCATAATTATTTTGAGATTCATTCTTTTTGTTGTGTGTACCAATAGATTATTAATTTTATAGTTGTTCCACATGATATTGTCTGCTTATGCCAGTGAGTGTTTATGTGTATAAGTACTGACACATGTTTGGGTTGTTTCTAACACTGGACTATTGCAAATAAAGCTGCTGTAAATTTTCATATCCAAGTCTTTGTGAACATATATTTTTATTTCTTTGGGGAAAACTCCTGGGAGTGGAATGTCTACATCACGTGGTACGTGTATGTTTAATATTTAAGAAGCTGTAAGACTGTTTTCCAAACTGCTATCTTTTTCCATTTCTGCCATTAGTGCATGAGAATTCCATTTCTTCCATATCCTCAGCAGTTCTAATAAATGTGTACTAGAATCTCATTGTGGTTTAATATTCTCTAACCCAATGACGAATGAAGTTGAGCATCTTTTAATATGCTATTTTCCTAGTAAAGTGACCACTCAGATCTTTTGCCTACTATTTTAACTGTGCTCTTTTTTTTCTTATTGTTGAAATCTTAAAAATTAGGTGTTCTGGGTACAAGTCCTTTATCAGATATATATTTTGCACATATTTTCTCAATGTGTGGCTTCTCTGTTCATCTTTTTAAGAGTGTCTTTTCCAAAGCAGAAATTTTAATTTTTAAAATTTTAAATTGGCCTTCAGTGTCAGTGGCCATTGTCCAAAACTCCATTGTTTCAGATGTTATTTTGGTCTTTTGGTTATTTCAAGAAAGAAGGTGACTTCAAGATGTTACTCCATCTTGGTCAGAGTAGAAGTTTTTGATCATAAGCATGTTGAGCACAGAGAATAGGTCTTTGATTATCTGTGTCCTCCCTTCATATGTAATAAATTGTCTTGTACATAGTAAAGGTCCAAAATAAATGTTGATGAGTAGTTGGAATTAGCTTAAAAATTAACGATAAAAGTAAATCTCCCATCTCGGCTTGTTTTGTATCTATAACAGCTTTCTCTTGAAAGTAAAGTGCAGTGAAATGAAAATTCAGTTTAATTCGAAACAGAGGCAGATTTTTATTGCCGCAGAGGATTTTATTTTTTGTTTGTCATTGATGAATCAATATTATTATTTTACTTCATAAAAATCAATGCCAAACTGATCAGCCTCATGGAACTTTGTATTGTTAGTGATAAACAAATAGCTCTTAAATAAATCTGAATATTCTTTACCATTTTCTTTTACCAGCAGTTTGTTCTAATTTATTAACTCTTCAGTATGAGAAATACAATAAGAATTTTAAACTTTTTCCTCTTTAAAATTTATAAATACTCAACCATACTGATCTGTTTGTGGGATTGAATTAGTGTGTTGTCATGTTTAAGATCCTGGAGAGCATATTCTAAACCAATATTTTATTTTTATTACTGGAATGAAGGACAGAGGTTTTAATTCTGATTTTTCTTTCTGTAATATTTTTGGAAGTGATGTAATAGAGTATAGGATAATACTTAAAGAGTACCTTGCTTTTCAGGTAAGTTTGATCAGTAAATGGCATGTATCTCAAGTACATGTTTCTAGCACATAGAAAATACCTAAAAATGGTAGTGGTACTTATTGTTGTCATTGTTATTACTACACCGACTTGAGGAATTCTATTAAACTTTACACACATTTTACATTCACTTTGTGCTGTGACTGGGCTGGCACCAATGTTTTAAGCCCTAATACTGTTGATCTCGTACAAGCTGTTTCTGAAAAAAAAAATTTGTCACTATCTTCTGATTAATATCAACTTCTCCTTCAGGTCTCAGACTAAGTGTTGCTTCTGGAGGATACTTTATCTTACTATTTAGCGTGTGTAGATTCCTTTATTTAAGCAAACAGTCATGTTCTTTAACTTAATTTGTAGTAACAGATTTTTTAATATGATCATTAGCTTAATAGTTGTCTTGTCTACTAAACTGCAAGCTTCAGGAAAGCATAAGTCTGTTTTTTACAAACCATAGCGCTTACTACATAATAGAAAAATCACTAAATATTTGTTGATGTGAAAGAAATGAAAGTAAATGGTTTTTAAAAAGTTTATGATTAAAATTGCACACACACACCCAAATCTCTTCACAGAAAGCAGGCTTATCTTTGCCAGTTTTTATGCAGCTTCTATAAGATGGCTCCCTGGAGAAGGTTAGCTTAACTAGCTTGAAGCCCAGGCTGGGGTGCATGGCAGTCTTGCTTAGATTTGGGCTTTTTTGCAAAATCCTCCTTATCTGAGCTCTTGGATAATTTTCCTTCATTTCCTGTGCCCTTCCTTAGCATTGCATTTACTCCTTGGCTCTCTGCAGGTTTCTGAGTTTGGAAATTAGTTTGGATCAATGGACTGCTGAATGTCCAGCAAAACTAATTCTTCCAAAATATGTTACAAAGCAGTCAAAACAGAATGTCACATTGTTATAAAGACAGACAGACCAATGGGACAGGATAGATAACCCAGAAATACACTAATACATTTACAGTTAGCTGATCCTTGACAAGAATGCCAAGAAAACTGGGAGAGGATAGTCTCTTCAATAAGTGGTGCTGGGGGAGTTCCCATCGTGGCACAGTGGTTAATGAATCCGACTGGGAACCGTGAGGTTGCGGGTTCGATCCCTGCCCTTGCTCAGTGGGTTAACGATCCAGCATTGCCATGAGCTGTGGTGTAGGTTGCAGACGCGGCTCGGATCCTGCGTTGCTGTGGCTGCGGCGTGGGCCAGGGGCTACAGCTCTGATTAGACCCCTAGCCTGGGAACCTCCACATGCCGCGAGTGCAGCCCTAAAAATGACAAAAGGCAAAAAAATGAAAAAATAAATGGTGCTGGGAAAACTGAATTGCCACATGCAGAGGAATAAAATGGGATCTTTATCTCATAGTACCTACAAAAGTAAATTCAGAGTGGATTAAAAACATAAATGTAAAACTTGAAACTGTAAAACCACCAGAAAAAAATATAGGGGAAAATCTTCTTGACAGTGATCTGAGCAGTGATTAAAAAAAAAAGTGATCTCCAACGCACAGCCAACAAAATTAAACAGACAAGAAAGATTGTATCAAACTCAAAAGCTTTTGCACAGCAAAAGAAATATTCAACAGAAGACCTGGAGAATGAGAAAAAAAACATTTGAAAACCACACATCTGATAAAGATAGCTGAAATATGTAATGAACTCAAATAATTCAATATCAAAGAATTAAAAATATGATTTAAAAATGGGCAAATTAGGCATTTCTCAAAAGAAGACATAAAAATGGTCAACAGGTACATGAAATGTACTCAGAGTCACTAGTCCTCAGCAAAATGCGAATTAAAACCTGTAATCCAATAAAATGTATGCACCACAATGTTCACTGCAGCATTAGTTACAAGAGCCAAGATGTGGCAGCTACCCAAGGGCCCACTGATAGATGAATGAATAAAGAAGATAAGGTATATATATGTATATAATGGAATATTGCTCATTTATAAAATGAAACCTTTCCGTTTGAGACAACATAGATGGATCCACACGGTGTTGTACGAAGTGCAATAGGTCAGACAAAGACAAATACCATATGATTTCATGTCTATGTGAAATTAAAAGAAAACCACAAAACAAAACAAGTGAACAAACATAACAAAACAGAAACAGAGATAGGTTCAGAGAACAAACTGGAGGCTGCCAGAGGGATGGATAAGGGGAGGAGAGAAGTGGGTGATGAAGATTAAGAGGGAGAAACTTCTAGTTACAAAATAAGTGAGTCCAGTTACAAAATAAGTGGATGATGAGGATTAAGAGGCAGAAACTTCCAGTTACAAAACAAGTGTGTATGAAATGTATAGTGTGGCAATAAAGTCAATAATTATGTAGTAACTTTGTATGGTGACAGAGAGTAACTAGACCTACATAGTGATCACTTTGAAATATGTGGAAATATCGAATCACTCTACTGTATACCAGGAACAAACATAGTGTTGTAAATCCTTTTACCTCAGAAACAAAGAAACAGAAAAAAAGAAAAGAAAAAGAAATGAGATTTGTGATTCCCAGAGGTGGGGAGTAAGGGAGGGGGAGCTGGATGAAAGTGGGCAAAGATACAAACTTCCAGTATAAAATAAACAAAGTACTAGAGATGTACGGTAGAACATGATAAATAATGCTCTATGTTTACATGAAAGGTGTTAAAAGAATAAACCCCAAGAGCTCTTATCAGAAATTTTTTTTCTCTTTTATTTTGTATCTATATGAGATGATGAATATTTATTAAACTTACTTTGGTAATCATTTCATGATGTATGTAAGTCAAATCTTTTAAACTTATACACTGCAGTATACCAATATAGCTTAATAAAACTGGAAGAAAAAAAGAAATTAAAAAAAATATATATCAAGGAGTTCCCGTCGTGGCTTAGTGGTTAACGAATGCGACTAGGAACCATGAGGTTGCGGGTTCGATCCCTGGCCTTGCTCAGTGGGTTAAGGATCCGGCGTTGCCGTGAGCTGTGGTGTAGGTTGCAGACGCGGCTCGGATCCCGTGTTGCTGTGGCTGTGGCGAAGACCAGCAGCTACAGCTCCTGTTAGACCCCTAGCCTGGGAACCTCCAAATGCCGTGGGTGCGGCCCTAGATAAGGCAAAAAGACTATATATATATATATATATATATATATATATATATATATCAAATATTGTGTTGTGCACTTTAAGTATATATAATATTTGTTTGTCAATTATACTTCAGTAAAACTGGAAAAAAAAGAAAAACTGAGGCTAAAGAGGTAGACAGTGGATAAATGTCATTAAAGTCTAGGTAAATCATTTTATCTTATAGGCGGTAGAGAGTCAACTGGAGAGTGAATCTAATAATAGTTTTATTAAAAAAATAAAATAATAATGTTGGTGGTAGTTCCTGCTGTGGCTCAGAGGGTTACAAGCCCGACTAGTATCCATGAAGAGGTGGGTTTGATCCCTGGATTCACTCAGAGGGTTAAAGATCTGGCATTGCTGTGAGCTGTACTGTAGATCGCAGACGTGGCTGGGATCCTGTGTTGCTGTGCCTGTGACTGTGGCTGTGGCTGGCAGCTGTAGTTCTGATTCAACCCCTAGCCTGGGAAATTTGTATGCCTCAGGTGTGGCCCTAAAAAGTAAACATATGTGGTGTAAGCATATATATGGATATAGATATAGATACATAGATATACAGATATAGATATGCTAGATATGATCATAACAACTGAAATTTAATAAGCATGTACAATGTGCTAAGTTTTGTGCTGGAAGATTTACTTGCACATCGTCTATAATTCATCAAAATCCCTATGTTCATGTGAAACTAATTTTTATAATTATCCATATTTTGCAAGTGAAGAAACTGGGGTTTCATAACAAGTAATTTTCTTAAGTCATATAGCCAGTTAATGACGGAGCCAGGGATGTGAATGAAGTATTACACAGTTCAAAAATCAATCACGGCTCTAAATGTAATAGTTTATATCTGCCAACCCCAAACTCCCGACCCATTCTACTTCTTCACCCCTCCCCCTTGGGAACTACAAATCTGTTCTTAATGTGCATGAGTCTGTTTCTGTTTTGTAGATAGGTTCTTTGGTGCCATATTTTAGATTCCACGTATAAGTGATATCATATGGTACTTGTCTTTCTCTTTCTGATTTACTTTAGTATGAGAATCTTTAGTTGCATCCATGTTGCTGCAAATGACATTATTTTGTTCTTTTTTATAGATGAGTAGTGTTCAATTATATATATGCACCGTATCTTCTTAACCCATTACATTTAGAATGGATAAGCAATGAAGTCCCACTGTATATAGCACAGGGTACTATATCCAGTCTCTTGGGATAGATCATATTGGAAGATAATATGAGAAAAAGAATGTATGTTTTTGTAAGACTGAGTCACTATGCTGTACAACAGACATTGACTCAACACTGCAAACCAACTATATCCTAAAAAAAATAAATTTGATTAAAAAAATTAAAATCACCTTAACCTCACCCTCTACAACACAATGTGACAAAAAGAGGGAGTACATTTCATTTGTCTGATCATCTAAATAACTTGGAACTTCCCCAGCAGCAGTTACTTTAAATGTCTTGATTTTATTTTCATTTTTGGAAGAAAGTACAGAGAGAAACTTCCATGGACATGTGACAAGTCCTCACAAAATCGATAGAGACAACTATGTAATAAACAGTTAATAAAATGTTTTTGATCATTTTGGTGATCACTTAACATGTCAGATTTGGTTATGAGCACATAAACAGACATAGACATTAGAGCTTGTATTCTCTTGCCCACTTGTTCAGCAAAATCAAAGTTAATTTTTGAAAACTGAAAAATGCAGCCAGCATCATTTGCATTAAAACAAACCAGGAAAACATCCCAAGGTTCACTAACAGGAACTGATTAAGGAAGTTTTGGTATTGCTATGCAATGAAATCATCCACAGCCATGAAAAGACAGTTGTAAACCTATAAGTGTTGACTGCAAAGAAGTTAAAATTATGTTAAGTGAAAAAGCAAATCATAAAAAGGATGCAATCATGTTTATGTATTGGTGTTTAATACAAAATATATGAATGGTGGCTTCATATATTTGCTTCAGGGGTTGGAACAAGGTGAAAGAACTGTGTTAATTCCAAACAATTTTTGCTATTTGATTTTTTTTTAAATAACAAATATATTATTTTTGTAATGACAATTTAAAAACTGTACTTTCTTCTGAAAGAAAAGCTATGCAAGTTCCTCTGGCATTTTCTGCATCCTAGAACAAAGTACAGAAAGAAGCTGAATACCCTGCTGAAGTGTTTACAGGGTTTATTAGAGACAGAAGCAACATAAATATTTACAAGCAAAACTCTTACAGCCATATTATGGAGAAAAGACTATTTTTTGTATGGCTCATATTGAATTATCTAAAGCATAAAATAAAAATTCAAGCTCTCTATATAACCCACAAAATAATGAAAAAGCCCCGGGAATGTATCTTTATTGTAATTTTGAAAAAGTGGTATTATAGTGGGAAATCAGAGAATATTCTACATCAGCAATTTAATTTACTTTTCTTAAAGTAGTCATAAAGTTCTTTAAGAAACTTGGTAGATGCTTTTAAGCTTAAATCTCATATAGAATTTTACTGATGTATTGATGTAGACATAAAGTTCCTTTAAAATGAGAAAAGGCTTTTCCTATGCTTTTATGGTAATTCATTCTGTTCACGATTACTGTAGCAGGGTTTGTGAATATCCACTTTCTTCAATTAAAAAGAATTGTTCTAAATTTGATTCTGGCTAATTAACTAGGACTTTGGAATCAGTTTTGAAGGAAAATTTGACTCAAGGCTCTTAATGTCTACATAACACCTCCCACAGTCCTCGATTTACCACAGTGCTGAAAAGATTCAACCTTTTCAGATTTCATTGGATGTTCATTTCAAGGATCAAATAAAAATTTCATAGTCAGTGATGACTGGAAAATTATGATTGTGTTTACTTTTCGAATAACTTAATTTTAATAATATGAATAAATGAATTACATTTTTTATTGACTGCAATTATTTAGCTTCTTTGTTTTTTTTTTTTTTTTGGCCACACCCACACCATGTGAAAGTTCCCAGGCCAGGAACTGAACCTACACCACAGCAGTGACCTGAGCCATAGAACTTCTTTCTTGAGATTCATTTTGTTTTCAGATATAAAGAAAGCATAAATTGATGTTGCATTTTAACCATCATATCCTCCTACCACCAGAAGATGGAACGTATTGGAAGCATGGGAATGGTGTAATAGTGAACATTTATTTAGCACTTTTTAAGAACTTGATCTATGTTAAGTAATTCATGTTTATTTTCTCATTAAACCCCTATGACCAATCTATGAGATGTCATTATTCTCACTGTACATCGAGGTGTAATCTATTTCCTACTCCTGAGCAATGACCCACAATTGGAACTTAAAGGATACCTGTTGAATGAATAAATGAATGAATTAATTTTCATAAAACTCTTGTGAATAAAGCAGAAGAATCATAACTATTTTCACCCAATGCCTAAGGAAGGAAGTTACTATTAAATAACCTGCCCATGGGGTCCAGTTAATGGTAAGGCTGAAACTTGAGATAAGATCTTCACATTCCAAGGACAGACTCTCCTATCATTGCACTCTTACTTCATTTATTCGTTTTACCAGTCATTTACTTATTCATATACATTTAATGGGAGCTTTTATATATGAAGCATTGTGCCAGAAGCTAAAGATGTATGAAGGTTATTATGGCAAAATATCTCCTCTCGGTCTGAGACACTTGTGCTGAGAAATTTAGGAATATAAATATTTCATATTCTCAACTTTCATCACATTTAGTTTAAAGATTCATAACTAGGGAAACTGCTGACATATAGAATGCTTTTATGTAAATTAGAAAAAATTCACTCCTTCTAGGTCAACACTGGCCCTAGGATACACAGTCTGACAAATAGAGCCAAGACTGGATATCTGTCTCCATTCTTTTTCACGTTAACATATTAGGGCAGTACGCAATCTGAACAACCTTACTCGGTGGCCCTGGGTTAAATAACAACTGAAGTCTTACCAGTGAAAGAGATCACCTAAAACGAGCAGTTTGAATAAGCAGGGTTGTCTGCCAAATGATGACTAAGGAAAACCAATGTTTAAAAGGAGGGAAAAGGAAATATTGCCCACAAAAAGATTTAGGAAGATCAGTCAAGGAAATTAGGGGGAAAGTGTTACGGAAATCAAAAAAAGCCAGTATTCAAGGAAGAGTTTCAAACAGTGTCAAAATCTGCAGAACAGGCCAGTAAAATGAGATAGAAATTTTCCCTCTGAATTTATCAACATTATACTAATAGAAACTAATGAATTACATTAGCACGAAAACCTTCTCCATCACCATTTATTACTGTGGATTAAGAATCCTGTTAGAGTCTTAAAAGAGTTGTCTCTGAGTCATCAATATGAACACCACCACTCTTCTTGGACACTGTGTTGAATGGTACACAGTCTAATAAACACATATTAACATCAACTATGCAAACACTGGATAATTGAGACTGAAAAATAACTAGTATTGTTTTAGATTCCTCTGTATCCTAGCTATTCTACAAGTTACCTTATTTCGACCTCACAGCAACGGTATGAAGTAGATATCATTACATCAATTTTACAGATGAGGAAATTGAGAATCAGAGTTGAATTACTTGTTCAAGGATGAACAGTGATAAGGGAGTGAATTAAAATTTTGTCCTGGGTCTGATGATTCCACAGCCCATGCCTTTTCCTCTATCACTGTGCCTGCAGAATTCTAAGGTTCTGTTTAAACACTCCTTTTCTTCTGGTATTCACCCCTGACTATCAAGAAGCTACCAGCTCACTGCAGGTGTTTTGAGAAATTATACGGCCTCTTGCTTTTGTAGCCTGGAATGACCATTAATAGATGACTGCCGCATTCCTCATCAATCCAAACTCAATAAACAAAACTGGGGCTTGTTTTACAATGTAGACCCTGCCAGGCAGTCTAAGCGGTGAAGTTTATTTTCACAACTGCACTGATTATTGTTCTTAAATCAAAAATGTGTTATTGGTCTACAAATCAAAGATCAGATATTAAACTACTGATCTACCAAGTTAGAAGTCAGTAAGAACAAATGTCACTTTAAAAAGCTATAAATTTTCCCTTACTGCCAGATTCTCCACAAACACTGGATTTTATCTTTCCTCTGTATTCTAGAAACAAGTCCTAACTTATGTACAAGTGCTCCATGTCGGGAGGTAATTTGAGTCTCCAGATCCTGTTATCCCAAAAGAAGACTCTAGCATTGAACTGACACTTGGTCGCATGAACAGATAATTTGTCTTTTGTTGCTTAAGTTAACTCAAAATAGACATTTCACAAAATAACAATATCCTTTCATGATAAAAATTCTCAGCAAATTGTATAGAAGGATCAAATCACAAAATACAATAAAGGTCATATATGATAAGCCCATAGCTAATATCATGCTCAATGGTGAGAGTTTGAAAGCTTTTTTAAAAAAAAAATTTGGCCACACACATGGCATGTTGAAGTTCCCGGGACAGGGATCGAACCTGTGCCACAGCAGTGGCCGGAACTGCTACAGTGACAATGCCGGATCCTTAACCAGCTGCATCACAAGAGAACTCTTTGAAAGCTATTATTCAAGTATTAGGAATAAAGCAAGGGTGCTCACTCCCATACTTTTGTTCA
Source organism: Catagonus wagneri (assembly GCA_004024745.2). NCBI lineage: Eukaryota > Metazoa > Chordata > Mammalia > Artiodactyla > Tayassuidae > Catagonus > Catagonus wagneri. The sequence goes on from PVHT021183518.1 coordinate 5,380,802, forward strand.
ACATAGTTTTGAAAGCCCTAGCCAGAGAAATCAGATAAGAAAAGTAAATAAGAGGCATCCAAATCAGAAAAGAAGAAAGAAGATTGTCTCTGTTTGCAGGTGATATTATTTTAAATGTACGAAATCTTAACGACTCCACACAAAATAAAAATCTGTTGGAACTAATCGATGTATTCAGTCAAGTTGAAGGACCCACACAATCAAAATGCAAACAAAATCGCTTCCATTTCTACACCCTTACAGCAAAATTTCTGAAAAATATATAGTCTAATATATGATAGCATCAAAACGATAAAATACTTAGGAATAAATTTAACCAAGGTTATGAAATATCTGTCCACTGAAAAGTATGACTTTGATGAAGAAACTGGAAAAGATACAAATAAATGGAAAGGAATCCTGGGTTCATGGATCAGAAAAATCAAAGAAATGTGTATTGGTACAGCCACTATGGAAAACAGTACAGAGGTTCCTCGAAAATTAAAGATAGAACTATAATATGGTCCAACAATACCACTTTTGGGTATATATCTGAAAAAAATGAAATACATATCTTGAAGAAATATACTCACCACCATTTTCATTGCAGCATTATTCACAATGCTCAAGGCATGGATACAATTTAGGTGTCCAGGAACATATGAATGGATAAAAATGTAACTTATAAAGATATATGCATATATATTATTATTCAACCACAAAAAGAAAGAAATCCTGCCTTTTGCATGTGAATGGACTTTGAGGGCATTACGCTAAGTGAACTAAGTCAGACAGAGAAAGACAACTACAGCATGAACTCACTTATATATTAAAAACTAAAAAGCTTGAACTCATAGAAATAGAGGGTAGAATGTTGGCTGCCAGGGCTGAGGTTGGCTGGGGGGAGATAGGATGATGCTGGTCAAAGGGTACAATCTTTCAACTATAAGATGAATACATTCTGAGATTAAAATGTGTGGTATGGTGACTATAATTAATAATACTATATTATATACTTGAAATTTTGTAGATCTTAAATGTTATCACCACACATAAAAATGACAAATATGTGAGGGAATGGAGATGTTAACTAACCTCATCATGGTAACTGTTTTTAAAGAGATACATTTATCAGATCATCACTTTGTACATCTTAAACTTGTGTATGTTTTATGTTAATAATTTCTCAATAAAGTGGGAGAAGAAAAAATCATGTGCAATAGGGACACACAGAAGGAAGAGGCCAGTTGCAGACGAACAGGCAAAAGGAGAACATTTAAGAATGACCAGAGATGGAGTCCTCTTTGGCACAGAAGGTTAAGGATCCGAGGTTGTCCCTGCAGTGACTCAGGTTACTGCTGTGGCATGAGTTGGATCCCTGACCCGGGAACTTCCACATGCTGTGGGTGTGGCCAAAAAGAAAAAATGACCAAAGAGAGCATTCCTGGTTTGCACTATGCAAGTGATATGATATTGAAAGACCTTCCATTCATTGTTTATGGGTGGAAAAGTAACTATCTTATTAGAAATTAGCTTAAAAAAAATCTCTATCTCACTGGATAGACTCATGAATGTCAATATTATATCAATTACATCTGTAATTATTTTTTTATCAGAAAATCCACTAGATCTTTGTGTCAAGAGAAAAAGTGAATCATCTGTTTCTATAGCCCTCATTTACAAAGAATATGTATGTTTATGTATATCTGTACATATGTATATCCCAGAAGTAGAGAAAAAGAATATCCCAAAGAACAGCTGATAATTTGTGAACATTCATGCACATAATTACCCACTCAACCAGTGTTAGTTCAAATCTACTGTGAATCAGGCACTGTTCTAGAAGACAGGAAGACAGCAATACACGAAACAAAAAGTCTGGAGATTAAAGTGATGCACCAGTCCTAGGAAAGCCTGACCCCAAAGAGTGAACACTGATATATCTATAGTTGTAGCTATATCTGTATCTGCAGGGAAATCTAGATCTCTCTATATACATACATAATCAAATTTTACCTTCACTTAGGTTTTCCCCTCCTTCTTGGTTTTTGTAGCCCATGTGTTAGCTTTTTCTATTGTGTTATTACCTATTCTGTAACTTTTGTGTATTTTACTTTGTTAAATAGTGGTCATTGTTTCACTGAGTTTTTTGTTTTTTCAAATTTGTAAATATTGATCAGTCTTTAGTTGCAGGAGACAGAACTTTTACTAGATGGTTAAAACAAAGGGGTTTTATTAAAGGCTATTTGCAAGCTCACGAACTCTCCTGGAGGACTAGGGAGCTAGGCTTGGAGAGCATACAGCCAGAAGAATGCCCACCCACACATCGGCAATGTTATAGCAAGAACTGACTGCTGCTGGCCTTCCCAAGTTCAGATCCTAGAACACTGAGGACCACACTCCACTCCAGCACCCCAGAAACAGTGACCTCTCTTTCAGTGCTTGCTACCAGATTGATTTCCCACATGCGTATACCATTATTTGCTTCCTTCTCCAAATGTTAGGTGGGTAATATTGTTTGTTGCATCTTTGTTACAGGCAGAACTCTAGCTACAAAGAGTCTGAGAAGTGACCTCTGTGTTTTCCTGCCAGCTAGAAAAACTAGAAGGGAGTTGGAATGGATATCTAATCAGTAAATCTGTAGCATCCATTACATTATGATGAAATGTTTGATCATAATTTTCATTTACTCTGTGGCTATGTTTTTCTGATAAAGGTACTTTATATACTGTGTAGTTGCTTTTATTCTTTTGTTGCTGCTGTTTGTTTGATTCTTCTAGTGTCTGTACAGTGTTTATTCCGGTTTCTTTTGATTATTTATTTTAAAAGTTGACTTTTACCTGGACCGGCTGTTTGGAGGACTTGCTTGTGGTGAATGAACAGAGAAGTACTCAAGGTTAGTAGGAATTTTTCTACTCCACAGAGTTGTTTGTGAGTTCCCTCCCTGGGAAGTTTGCTCTTTCTGAGAAACTCAGTCATGGGCTTCACATTTCTGCTCTCTCCCACAATCCTGTTCAACACTCCACTGCTTTGGACAGCTCTGACCTGCTTTGTGGTTAGAGCGGTCTGATGGTTCCCTTAAAGATGTGGTTTACAGATTTCTTTCCTTTCCCTTGTTGGTTTTGCAAGATTTATGAGAGGTAAGTGAAAAAGTGGTTTTCACAAGAACATTTTTAAACCTACTCCCTTCTTGGGAGTTCCCTTCGTGGCTCAGTGATTAACGAATCCGACTAAGAACCAAGAGGTTGCGGGTTCGATCCCTGCCCTTGCTCAGTGGGTTAAGGATCTGGCATTGCCGTGAGCTGTGGTGTAAGTTGCAGACTCAGCTCGGACCCCGCGTTGCTGTGGCTGAGGTGTAGGCCGGCGGCTACAGCTCCTGTTAGACCCCTAGCCTGAGAACCTCCATATGCCGTGGGTGCGGCTCTACATAAAGGCAAAAAGACTAAATAAATAAATAAATAAATAAACCTACCCCCTTCTTGAAATATTCTTCACTCTCTTCCATGCCCACCTCTGTCACTGACTGCTTCTTCTTGATTGTCTTTGCCAAATTTCCTTCCTTTTTCCCAACCCCTAACAGTTAGAATAGTAGAGGATGAAATCCTTAGAAGATCTCTTCTCCATCTGTGCCCACATCAAGTCCCAACACTTGATATTTGCTGATGACTCCCAAATCTGTCTTCCTAACCTCTCCATCTGAGCCCCAAATTCATATGTCTGTCTGCCTACTCATCGTCATTTGGGTATCTACTAGGCATCTCAAATCTATCTTGTCCAAAACGAAATTCCTTTTAAAATTCCCTGTCAGACTTAGCACACCACTGTTTGTACCCAGTTGCTGCCCATCACACTTAAAAAATAAACCTAAGCCACTTGTCTGTAAGGTCCTTCATGATCTGGCATCTATCTTCCTGATTCATCTCCTGCTACCCTCTACTCCACCCCTTCTGCTCCAGCAATTCCAGTCTCCTTGCCCATCCTCAACAACCCCATACACTCCTCTTTCAGGCTCCTCGCACCTGCTGTTTCTCCATCCTCCATAAATTCTCATCCCAACCTTTGCCTAACTATCTCTGTCAAGATCTCTTTTTTCCTTCTAGTGGACTTCAATCTCTTGTCATTTCTGTCAAGATCACATTTTTTTCTTCTAGTGGACTTCACTTCCCATCTTACAGAAACTTGCCACTCTTATCAAACTCTATCCTCTTAATGTCCTTTATTTTTTATAGGATGTATCACTACTTATAATAATTTGCATTCATGTGTTTCTTATTTGCTACACCCTTGCACTGCAAGAGGGCAGGAACTTGGTCTGTCTTGGTCCATTACATGCTCCTCTCACCCTGTGCCTGACACATAGTAGGCTTTCAGTGTAAATATACTGAATCAATAAATGAATAAGTAAATATGTAGCCTCATGTTCCTTACCTGTGAAATCCGATGGTAGACTACTGTGCAAATCCCTGATTCTTTGTTTCTATATATTGAAGAGTTGACCACCTAGACAAAAAGCCTATTTTCAAGTGCCAAAATATTTTACTGGCAATGTAGGACACTGGACATTTTTTTTTTTTTTTTTTGCATCTGTGAATGGCAAAATCAGGATGAAGACCCAGTGTTTAAGCGGAACTCACATACTTTACTGCACCATGTTGCTCACCTCCTTGAAGTATCAGCCTCTCTTATTGGGACTGTTTCAGTAGAATAACTTAATATTAGCCTTTTTCAATCCATTCTACACACCGAAATAATGATCTAACATGCAAGTCTGAACTTGTCAGCCTCCTCCTTAAAACCTCAACTTGGAGCCCATCCCAGGGAGACACAATCCCACGTTGTTTGTATCGCGTGCCTGATGGACCTCCTCCCCGTCAATCCCATTTCACCGTTGTGGGGACCCAAACCTGATGTTACATCATGCCTTTTGCAACACATACTTTTCTTCTTGTTCTTTCTTCTCAGGGACCTCACACTTAACATCCCTTCTGACTGTTGCCTTCTCATCTGTATTCCCTCCACGCCTCCATTCTTTTGTTTATTTGCTTGTTTTTTTTTTACCTTTTAAAATTAAAGTATAGTTGATTTACAGTGTTATGCCAGTTTCTGTTGTACAGCAGTGACCCAGTTTATATAAAATAGCTCTTTTCTTATCTTCCATCACGGTCTATCACAGGAGACTGGATATAGTTCCTTGTGCTATACAGTAGGACACTCCTCACTTTTTACCTAAACCCCTCTCTGCCTTGAAGACTCAGATTGGGCACCTCCTCTTCTAAGTCTTGGCCAAGTATTCCTCTACTTCCTCATATGACTCATAGCCAAAGAGAAAAAAAATAAATAAAAAGGAGAAAGAGGAGAAAAAGGAGAGAACAATACCCAAGAGGCGGTAAAGAAGGGTAAGAAAAGAAAAGAGGGGGTATCAGAAAGTAAAATGATGAGTTGAGGAATGAACTAGAATGAAGAAAAATAAAAGAGGGAAGAAAAGTAGTCACTGCTAATGGGGTTGCAGACGCTGCCCCTGGGTTCTACACAGTTTGAGAAATGACTGATCTCTGTGCAAAAAAAGCCTTCTTTGTGCTGCCATGCTGCCTTATGATGGCACTTGTGATGTCTTCCCAAACTGTGAGCAGTTTGGGGACAGTGGTTTCTCCACTGACAGCTCTGTAATAGCAGTGCCTGCCACACTCTCAGCTCTATAAATGTTGACTGAATGGATAGAAAAAAATGCCACCAGAGGTATCAGAGGAAGGAAGGCAGCAACTCTGTTTAGAAAAAGGCAGGGGATGCTTGTGAAAGACTTCTTAGAGGAGAAAACTCTTAGGCTGGAATTTGAAGACTAGTAAGGATTTACTAAGTGTGCATTTGATACTTTGGAGTGGATGTGGGGTTTTTAATGATAATAAACGCTAACATTTTTTAATGCAATGCTACCATGACACAGGAACTCTTCAAAGAACTTTATATCAATGGTCTCATTAAGTCCTTACAACATTCAAGGAAAGTATGTTTAACTATGGTTGGTTTTTTATAGGTTAGGGAACAGAAGCAAGGAGAGGTTCCCTAATGTGCCCAAGATCACACAGTTAGAAAGTGGGAGAAGGAGGTTTCTAATCCCCACAGTTGCTCCAGAGCCCAAACTTCAATCTCATGTCTCTCTTCTGCTCTTTGAGGAGAAAAACATTCTATGCAGAGCAGTGACCCAGAGGAGAAGTAGTTTGGAGGGATTATGAGTTTATCATTGAAGAAATCAGATTGAAAACTTCAAAATTCTGTTTTTGAGGCCAGTGTTATTTCTACTTCTTTATACTGCCTCCAGTGTAAAACACAATATTTAAAAATCAATCAAAGAAAAGGCCCAGGCCAGTAATGATTATATGAGCAGTGTGATGGAGACTTACTCTAGAGAGATGAAAATATCCCCTAGGAAAAACCATCAGTGAAGACAATAGGAGTGATTACATAAAGCTATGTGAACTCTTCCTGATAGTAAATCAGATGTCAAAAATTATTCTCTGCCTCCGTGAAGAGGGAAGTCTTAGCAAGCTTAGGAAACAATTAAATCACATGGGTCATCATACCAGATTAAATTTACCTGGTTCCAGCTTTTAATGTCCCTCTCAACACCTCTTCTAAGTGCTTTCCTTCCAGGGACCACAGGAAAGAAACCAAGCCTAAATAGAAGATCTTCAGGGAAACAGATGGAAAATAGAAGCAAAGCTATCTTTTCTAGTGCCTACAGAACCCCTGATGGAAAGAACCATTATAGGAAGGTGTTATTAAATCTCAGGTTTTTCTCTAGGATCAACATTGTCAAATTCTTGCAACTACCCTCCCTATAAATCTCATCCTAGTGGTCCATCCATTTGCATTTCCCTCAACACTGCCAACCCACTATAGCCAAACCCACTTCTTTCCACTGAAGCCTAATTACATACCTATATATTCCCATAAACCTTACAATAGTATCTTATCTTCCCTCCTGCCCCCAAGTTGTATGTCACTGCTTTTGATGAGGCAGCACTAATCTCTGCATTCATTCACTGGGGCAAAGAAAAGTGCATGGTCTGTTCTGACAGATAGACCTAGGTTCCAAGTTCAATTTTCCCCTGGCCCTGCATTACCTTGGACAAGTGACTTACTTCTCTGAGCCTCAATTTTCTCATTTGCTAAAAGAACACTATTATGAGGATTAAATAAGACCTCTCATTTATGGGCCGACACACAGTAGAAATTCAATCAATATTAACTATCTTCATTACTCTAAGATATGTGTGTACAGCTTTCAGCTCATAAATTCTGTATTTAGTATTGTTTTTGCGAGGAAAGTGATAGGAAAGGAGATGGTAGGTAGAGTTTAGTGCAAACCTGAGTAATGACTGCTATAAATCTCGGTTCTTTTTTTTTTGAGTTTGATTTCAAGTCACCCAAAAAGGAAGAAAATTCACTGGGAGGAACTTTATTACCCATCAGTATGACAAAAAGGGATTATCTTATTTGCCAATGACTATAACAATTATTCCCCAAATCGTTAAATTATATTGCTGAAAGTCACTGTGAAACGATCCTGAACTTTGAAGCATAAAACACTACAAAATTCTCACCAAAATTAAAGAGATCTCTTCTCTTCTAAAAAATCATGCATGGTGACAACATGCCCAATGTGCTTTTCTGGAAGTTGCTGCTGTCCCTACTGTGGGAAGAAATCAGGCCTGAGTTGAAAGTACTCAAGAGCTGTTCTGGGGATAGAGGCGTGGGGGTGAGTGGGTGGGGGCCGAGAACATTGCAAAAAGCATCTTGCCCCAAACTCTACCTCCATCTTTCTCTCTGAAGCAGGACCAACCTAGGTTACCAGGTCTTTGGGGACAATGTTTCACTGGGATGTTTACTTTCGCAGATTCAAAACTATCCACAGAATTCACACAAAAACTTGAGTGCTGTTTGCGCCCAGTGAAGTTACAACACTTTTGAAGTCAGTAGACTATGTGAAATGAATTCTATGAGTTTTAACTTCTCTCAGGTTTCGTGGCACACAAAAGTTCCCAGGCTAGGGGTCGAATCGGCGCTGCAGCTGCCAGCCTACACCACAGCCACAGCAATGCCAGATCTGAGCCACCTCTGCGGCCTACACCACAGCCTGTGGCAATGCTGGATCCTTAACCCACTGAGCAAGGCGAGGGATGGAACCCGCATCCTCATGGATACTAGTTAGGTTCTAAACCTGCTGAGGCACAACAAGAACTCCTCAGGTTCTTTAATTAGATTTGCCAAAAGATAGTTCAGAGTTGAGATCTCCTATCAGTCCAAGAGCTGCATAATTCTAAGTTTGCAGTGAGGATCCCGAGCAAATTGTGGACAGGATTGTTTGTCCACTTCTCTGTCGTGTCATGCTTGCTTCGTTTCTCTTTCTATCATCTGAGTTCTTCAAACTTCACCAAGGCAGCTTAGCAAGCAGAGGGACAGTCACTATGATGCAATGTGTAGGGCTTTATTTCAGCCCTAGAACTATGAGAGAGACACAGGTGGCCCTGTGGAGGGCTGGTCCTTGCAGACTCTAATGACTCTGAGGATGGAGGTGCTAGACTGGCACTTCACTAAGAGGGAAGCCTGTTGATCTTGAAAGGTGTAGACTGTAACCTTAGACTCTTGGGTTGACTCCTATCCTTTCCGTTTTATCCATGGGAAACCCGAGACACAGAAGTAAAGGAACTTTTTGGAGAACCCAGAGTTGGGTGGCAAATAGTAAAATAGCACCATTTATTGTGTGTCTGCTGCATCCATTACCTAACTTTTTTTTTTTTTTTTACTTTTTAGGGCTGCACCTGTGGCATATGGAAGTGCCCAGGCTAGGGGTCTGGTGGGAGCTGCAGCTGAGGGATCTGAGGCTGTATCTGCGTCCTACACCACAGCCCAGGGCAATGTTGAATTCTCAACCCACCAAGGGAAACCAGGGATAAAACCTGCATCCTCATGGTTACTAGTCAGATTCATAACCTACTGAGCCACAATAGGAACTCTCTGCTGCATCTATTTTCTATAATGTTCACAATAAACTTACAGTACAGGGAGTAATGGGTCCATCTTTAGAAAGAGAAAAATTGAGAGACCCTGGGTAAAGAGAACAGGCCCTGGGGTCAAACTGCCTGCATTTGAATCCTAGTTCTGCTTCTTACTGGGTTGTTGATGTCTGGAATATTAATTAAGGCCTGGATGTGTCAGCTGCTTTGTATGTGTAATTACAGGAACTGTTCCTCTTAGTATTCTAAACGCTTCACAAAGTGAGGAGAAATGCTCAGTCACTGCTGATCAGCCTCATGGACCCAGGGTCCACAGCTGTTTAGTTTTAGGTTTGAGACTCATACATGCTCTGGTCAATGAACTGTGCTCTCACCTTTAGGCCACGCAGCCTCCTGCCTTGCCATATGCTCTTCATCTCCCATTGCCCTAACACTGAGCCCCTACCTTCCTATCCAACTCAGTTAATATGTAGTTTAGAATGTGAGGCTTTTACTTATTTCAAGGTTATCACAGCTATAATCATCTCTAGTTTTCAAACAAAGAAACTGGAGCGCAGGAAGTGAAGCTATAATTTCTGATTGTAAAGGCATTACAGTCTAGTTGACAATGGGTAAAGTAAGCAAGTGATTTAATCAAGTATAAAAACTGCAGAGGTAAGGGGAGGTACTGGTGCTCTAAGGAGAAATGAAGGGGTGTCCAGGCCTGGGGATCAGAGAGAGTGGTACCCACATGGAGACTGAGGAACACACGAGAGACGGGCAGGGAAGAGAAGGGAAGAGGGGGCACCCCAGAGGAAATGTGTTGATGCCCCGTGGTGGGAGATTATCTTGGGAGGGGAGAGCAGATCTGAAATGACCCTGCAGGACTTGGCAGGACCCAGCTTAGGAGGCCTTTTAAACCGTGTCAAGGCATTTGAATTTTACACTGAACCTAATAAGAAACCACTGGAGGAAAGTAATGTAAAATTTATGATTTAGAAAGATCTTTCCGGCGGCAGTATATAGAATGATGGGAGAGGATGTGAGAGTGGCATGAGCTTGGGGGCGGCAGGGGGGACGGGAAGCTGCAGTGAGAAATACTGGGGCTTGTGCTACAGCGATGGCAAAGGGGAGGACGGAAGTGGTCACCTTTGAGTTGTTCCTATGACAGAACTTTTGGACGATCAGATCGGTAAATTCAACACGTGAAAACTCTGGCAAATTAACAGAAAATGCAGGAGCATCAGGATCTGCAGTGTCTGTGTCTGTGTTGAGTAGAGATACCCACAGCCCCGTCAGCCACCGTGGTCCCCTCTCCTAGAGGCAGTTCCTCAGTGACTTCACTTTCATTTTGGTTGGGAGGCTACCGTGCCCTTACCCTGCCCTTCTGATGGAAGGTGGATGCCTGCAGTTAGCCAGGTCCTTTACCTGGGAAGCATTCTGCTTCCTGAAGGTGGCGCTGCATGGCTCAGCCACGACCCGTTTTGTGTTGGTTTCACAAGGTAAGACCCAGAAGACAGTCCAATTCTCCTTATTTCTTTGTGTGTCTCCTGCACATCCTCTCTCACTGCGCTGGCTTCACAGACACACTGAAGAGCCCCAGAAACATCCCTGTTCCATGACTAATGCTTGAACTGTCTCTCTGCACAGTTGCATCATTCACAGTATGGTCCCTGCAACAAGATGGCGAGTGGGGAAGTTGGATGGGGCAGGGGATATCTGAAAAAGTCAATCAATTCGCAAGGGATGTGAACAGTTAGTGGCCGGGCCATGGCTCAAATTCCAAAGCCTTTGCTCATTTCACTAATCTGTAGTATTATGCTGCTTGAGCGAAATCTTTAGTATAACCTCCCAATATGTCAGTTGAACGCACTCATTAAACTCACATTTACATGTGTACTAAGTGCACCTTATTTGAATAAATACATGTGCACTCTATATTTACTCATAAGTAAACCCTATGAAGGTGAAGCCCATATGTGTATATTTGTCTTATTCATTGTTGCTCATATCATTTTTTTCTAAAAGACAGTCCATTTTCGAAAGGAAACTGTGTGACCAACAAGCACCGTGATCGTGACAGAAGTCTGTACTTTTGTTGCTGTTTCTTTGCTCAGACAGTGAGGGCTTCAAGAAAAGGTGTATGTCTTCCTACTTATTCCCTTTGTGGTGCCAGCTTAAAGTAGGCCCTCAAGTTGGTGCCCCTTGAATCTCCCTGGGCTTGATTCACCTCCCTCTTCAAGTCTATAGGCTCCAAGTTCTGACCCCTTGCTCAGAATCACAGATAATCTGATATGCCCCAGGCATTTTTTTTTTTTTCTTTTCTGTCTCCCTGTTTGATGGGAAAAGGTTATAAGACCCTCAGCTGTCATTCATCCTAGGACAACTCTCTTGCCTGTCAGTAGCCTCCCAAAGCCAGTGACATTTATCAGATTGGATTCCTAAAAGGTTACAGAGCTGAGTAATAGAGGATGACTATTTGCTTCAGCCATAGTGAGAACTATGTCTGGTGCAGTTAAAATTTGGGGACGTGCTGCAACCCAACCTACAGAGATCCTGAGTAATCTCAAGAGGCTCTTCAAATTAGAGATAAATGAAGGGGGTGGAGGTCTTCTTGAGATGTTCCCTGGATAGGGTTCAGAGTCCCCAGTTCATGCCCATGTGTTCTTTTAAATATCAGGGATAGTGGACATAGCATCTACCTAGAAGTCAGAGACGATTGATTCCAGTTTGATATATACCTGTAGGTGGGAGCAGCAAGGCTCTGAGCCCTCAGTGCTTCCAATTCCTTTTATATAATGAAGGTTTTGGAGCTCGCATTGTGGCTCAGGGGGTTAAGAACCTGACATGGTGTCTCTGAGTATGCAGGTTCAATCCCTGGCCTTGCTCCGTGGGTTAAGTGTCCAGCGTTGCTGCAATCTGTAGCACAGGGTGAAATGCAGCTTTTATATGGTATGGCTGTGGCTGTGATTTAGGTTGTAGCTGCAGCTCTGATTTGACCCCTAGACTGGGAACTTTCATATGCCATGGGTGCAGCTTTAAAATAAGAAAAAAAAAAATGAAAGTGTTATTCTAGAGCCCGAAAGCCTCATCAAGGTCTGACACCTGCAGGACCTACAGGTGTGATAAAAAATGGAAGAACCCCCACCTCATAGCAATGGAACATTAGACCCCCAACTGTGGTGAATGGGGCAGGGGAATGAGTAGGCAGGTTTGGCTGATCTCTGGGGCTTGATTTAGCTGCAAGTTCCGAGAGAGTCCACATCATCACAAGAAATGCTATGCATTCAAATATCTGGACGAAAAACTGTTGTGTCCCTGGCCAAGTCCTGCAACAGAAAGATCATATGGAAGCCAAAACACATGACATCTGTCTCCCAGGGTGTGGGGCAGCCGATCCCTTTGGTGTGAGCTGCCAGCACAGGCTGATAGATTCCTGCTCCCCTGTCCATGGTTCTGAGGAGAGTCAATAACTCATGGTCCTGAGGAAAGGCCAGAGCAGGAGGAGGATGTGTAAAGCATGTATAAGCAGATCCTTTGGATGTTGAAATCTGCCAAATTGTGACATCTGGGATTCCAATGCACGTGTGTGTGTGTGGGGGGGTGTATCAGGCTGTAACCTGTCAGCCCCAATAATGTCCCTCTGATCCCATCTCTGTGGTCCTCCTCAAAACCTGGTGAGCCCACATTTGGAGAACTATTTCCTAGAAGTTTATACAAAAACATTTTTGAATTTCTTTTTATTTTGCAGTTTAAGGATATTAGGAGCTTCATATTCCAAGAATGTAGGTCCAATCCCCTATCCCAAATCAGATGTTTCAGTAGGTCTCCTAATCTCTGCCAACTCAGCACCAAGATCGCATTTGGGACCCAGTGCCCCAGAAATGGGGTTGATATTTTTCTTAGAACCCTTATCACCACTTCCAAGCTCTTATTCCTCTACTTTGTCTAAGCTCCCTACCCACCAGCTACATCACCCTCATCACTAACATCTAGCTCATGGTCGGTCATTTTCATCCTTCCTTGAGAATGTGATCTTCAGAATTCGTTTTCTGTTTGTTCCACCAATTCTTTGTTCCACTGTCCTGCTTTTTTCTGCCTTTTTTTAGGTTGTGTATGTTTTCTGATTTTATTTCCCTTGTTGGATATTAGCTGTAACACTGTTGTATTATTTTAATGATTATTTTAGTATGTAGTATGCACATCTCTAACTTACAACCACCTTCAAGTAAGAGTATATCACTTAATCAGAGTATAAGAACTTGACAACAGTATATTTGTATTTCTCCCCTCCTGTGTTTGTGTCATTGCTGTTGGACATTTTACTTAAATTTTGGTTACAAATTCAAAAATTTAGTTATTAATTTGCTTTAAGCGGTCTATTGTCTTTTACATACATTTAATAATAAGAAACACTATTAATATCCATGTATACAGCTACCATTTCTGGTGCTTTTCACTCTTTTGTGCTGAACTAAACTTCCATTTGATATTATTCTCTTTCTACTTGAAAGACTTACTCTCACATTTCCTATAGTATAGTTATACTGGCAATTAATTCTTTCAGTTTTTGTTGGGGGGGTCTTTATTTTTCCTCAGTTTTCGGAAGCTATTTTCCCTGGGTAAAGAATTCCAGGATTTTCTTTTCTGATTTTCAAAGATATTGCTCAATTGTCTTCTGGTTTGCATTGTTTCCAACGAGAACTCTGCTGTCATATCTATTTTGTTTTTGGGAGATGGTTTTCCTCAAGCATCACTGAAATCAATCTTTTTGCTGGCTAGGGCTTTCATCTGGGTGGAGTTATGACTAGAATCTCAAGGCAGAACACGTTAAAGACTAACCTTAACTTTAGTGTGAGAGGACAGAAATTTGATCCCCAGATTTCATTCTACCCTAAAGCCAGACAGAAGAAAGATGTTGAGAGTCCTCACAGTTAGGGTAGAAGACAAATTATCCAAAGTATGAAACTGAATTTCTGTAGAAATTTCTAACCTGGTGTATTTCCTGTGCTAAATATTGGGTTCTTGCTTTCTGCATGCCGGGGTGGGGGAGGGGAATGTCACGTAATATTCTTTTGTCGTTGTCCTATGCAATAAATTTCACCTGTTCCTTCTATTCAGCTTGCTGCTCCTGCCCACCAACACCTATGATGACTCTGCACTTGGGATCTCTCCGAGGTTCTTGAGCTGCTGCTTCCTTGGTGACTCATGGTGTGGTCTATGCTGCTATGTTTTCCACACATTTAATCTGCCAGTCCTCTCCTATCTACAATTTTCTTTCAGAATTTTTACAACTATTTACCAGGTAGGGGGCATTTCTTTCCCCCCACTTCCTTCTCTTTGCCACTGTTGGTTTACTGTTTTTCATTCTTTTATTTATTATTTTAGTGGGATCTCAGGAAGAGGGAGGCAATCTCATATGCCTAGTCTTTCACTTTAAGTTGATAACACCTCTCTAACTTCTTTTTTTTTTTTCATGTTTTCAAGTTGCGCCTTTATTGTTAATATTAAACGCATATATGTACAATATGTTATATACATTATTATATTAGAATAAGAAAAAGAAACATTATTTATTAGTTGTTTTGGTAAGCAGAGCACAGATTAACCATGGTAAATTTTATTCGTGCATTTTCCTATCTATGATTTTAATGCTAATACACACAGGATTATGGTCTAAAAGATTATTTTAAGGAGTTTAATAAAAGAAGAACAATAACTTGACATCGCTTGCTCATTAGATTGGTTGGGTTTTTTCTGACTCCTTTTTAAATTTTCTTCCTCAAAGGAGTAAATAAATTTCAAAAGAATTATCAGACAAGTTTAAAGAGTCATAGCTAGTTATTGATCGTGTTTGGTCCAGAATTTTTGGCCACATCATTGGCTGTTCATGTGCAGCACTGTATAGTTTAGATCAATACACTGCTATTTACATAGCACTGACCTGCTTAGTGAAGACAGGGGCAATTTCTGGTTCACCATTATCTTTGTTTCTTGCAAAATGCATGCATGGATTAACTTCTTATTGGTAAATTAATAATTCTCATGGACTAAATGGATTTTGAGACCACTTTCAGCAATAAGGGTCTGTGTTACATTGATTCTATTTGTGAACTGCATTAATTTCATTATAGAAGGTATTGTCTGTCTTCTTAATCTGCCTCTAAGGCAGAGTATTTTTATGAGACTTGGCAGGCAATGGCTTGGAAAAATCTGTTCTCAAAGCAGAATATTTCCTTAATTTGGCCTTTTTCACAAATAGTGGGCCTGGTACTTCTTAGTGGTTAACTCTCTACCTATACAATGGAATTAGGGAGGCAGGCCAGCCAGAAATCAGTTGATTAATTACATAAGCAACAACAACAACAAAAAAAAGCTCTACGATGCCCCCCAAATCCAGTCCTGAGAACTGAAGCTACAAAGCCCTGTAAGATGTATTTCCCGCCCTAAAGGAGTCTTTAGTTGAGATGTGTCAAATGATTCTTATGGTGTAAGTTCCTAAACAAATCAAACTTGAATTTGAACAACTCAGTTCAGAAGACACGAACAATATAGGTGAACACTTCTCTCAAATGCCCAGTTTCTCTGGTTTCATCGAAGCCAACGAGAACCCTCAGGTCCGTCTTACATCTGTGGCCTCAGGAATGAGTGAGATTTAGCACGTTCTCCTCCCCAGGCTGCTTTCTCAGGTTGCATTTCCAGAGCCAGGCACACTGAAGAGAAGGAGCTGAAAGGCTCCGGAGTAGCTGATCAGTGACACCAGACGTCTTTGTCTTTGGTCAACATTTGCTTAACTTTGAACTAAGATAAAGCACATGTCTTTCTCAATGATCTTTTTTAAAGAGTAGATTTAAAGTGCTGATGAAAGAGAATTGCCATTGTGGTTCAGCAGGTACGAACCCAGCTAGTATACATGAGGACATGGGTTCGATCCCTGGATTCTCTCAGTGGGTTGAGGATCTGTCATTTCCGTGAGCTGTAGCTGTGGAGTAGATCAGCAGCTGCAGTTCCGACTTGACCCCTAGCATGGGAACTTCCATATGCCATCGGTGTGGCCCTAGGGGAAAAAAAAGGCACAAAAATAAAAAAATAAAGTATTGATGGAAGAACTCGCAGAAGATTCTGGATTCTAGGTGTTAATCCTTGGACTCCATGTAATTACAGGTAGAAGATAATATATTTTTCCTTCTTATTCATGCTGTCTAGCAGGAAGGGAATGAGTTTTCGGATCACTCAGAGAAAGGTCTCTCTTGGTTTGGGTTTCCCATAAAGAATCAATTATAAGAACGTATTTTTAGTTGACCACACTGAACCAGGGTGCTCTGATCTCATTCTGCCCTCCATATCTAATCAGGAATATTTTCTATCCTGGTGAAAATCACATTTCTCTGGAATGTGCTCTTAACTGCACGGTGCTGTGGGCCCTGGTAAATATTGCATGAGACACTCGTGTGCTTTCTTACAATGAACATCACAAACATTTGCATTTTAATGTGCACAATGAATCTCAATTAGATGTCTGCAGTCTGTTTAAAGACCATTTTCCGCCTACATTACAGTCTCTTTGGAAATACCGGTGTTACAGCAATCATAACCTTGAAAGGACTGCTGGTGAATAATTATATTGACTTAATTACAGGAAAAGACAAGTTAACATCTGAGGAATCCAGAACCAAAGACTTGGGAGGGAAAAGAACTGTCCTATGTCCCACCTTGTTGCAGGGATGGGAGAGGGAATAGAAAAATTGACTCTTTTTTTTTTTCCTTGGAGAATTTTGCAAGCCATTGCTTTTTGTCCAACAAATGTAGTCAAGTAACTGTGCAATTACCAAAAGCTCTGCCATTCATCACATCGATATGATATAGAAAATCCCAACCATGCTATGTCTAAGAAAAGTCCCTAATCTCATACTACAATCTCTGAAAAATGTCTGTTAGATTCGATTTTATTGTTATCAAATTGAGAAAGATCTGAAGTTGACAAAGAACAATGTTTCTTAAGTTCAAAATCAAAATTAGTGTGGAAAAAGATAAGAATCTCCGAAGGCCCTTATTAATATCTCTGTGCTTGGAGGGAATAAAACTGGAGCATAAATAGGACAGTAAAAAACAAGGAAGACATATTTTTAGTTTATTCCAGTTCTATAGATTAGCAGAAGTGAGAGCAAGAAGAGAACTTGTGAGACCAACACTTTACCATTGTCTTCTCTGGTCCAGCCTCCAAACAGGAGAGATGCTATATGGACATTAGCCAATTTTTCAGCAATAGGCTCAATTCAGGAGAGATTATACATCTATCCACCAAACATTAGCAGATGATTCATTCCTATATGACCTCTCACCAAAGTGAGTAACTCATTCATAGCTATGTGGTAAAACCCAAGACCTAGGGGCTCACCAGCTTTGAAAGATTAAAGCATATGCTAAAATCAGTGAAAACAGTCTTACAAAGAAACTCAGAAACAGAATCCCAAGCTTGGATAGTCCCGAAGAACCAGCAGTCTCCCCTCAGATAAAGTTTTCACCTAGCATTAACTTTTCACTCAGTATCGGGAGGAAGAGGTCCTAGCAAATTTTTGAGTGAATAATGAAGACAGTCAAGAATATTCATCCTATACTATCTGGGGGGAATAGCAGCTGAATTGTGCCAGGGTCCAGCCCCAGCAGGTCCAGGAGTTCCTGAAGGATGGACGGTGTCAGCCAAGTGAAGTAAGAGAGCCAAGGATCTCTTTCAATCACGAGGCAGGCATCTCTGCCCCACTGGCCTAGCATTCTTTATTTATAGACCAAAGGGAAATCCCAAGAACAACAGGTGATTATATGTCAGAGTCATGCAAGGGTCTCAGTGACCTTTTACCTTTTGATGATTCTGTGTGATTGTACATTTTTGATCAGTAAATGGAACACTTCACAATTTTCTGAGGGGCTACATGTTTTACTATCTGTGTCATCTAACTAGACAGAGACAGACAAGACTTAATCCTTTTGAGGAACCGTAAACCTTTGTAGATTATGTTCTCAGGCTAAAGTTAAGCGTTATCTTTGTTGCCTTCTGTTTCTGCAAAAATCTATAGATTATTGAAAGGAGAATAATAAAGGAGAATTATTGAAAGCCTGCCAAAGTTTACTTAAAGGAAGAACAGGAAACTTTACGAGGGATTTAGGTAAATGTTTAGCTATTTTAGACAAATGTTAAACTAACCACAAGCTGGCCATGTGCTGTCTGTACCCTAACCATGTCGTTAGGACTCTTGAAAGGGGAACAATGTCTTGAACTTCCCTGCTTATGTTAGCAATCTAAACCATTGAAAAAGGGAACAATGTCAGACCTTTTATCCACGTGCACAGTCTAAAGTGGAGGGGTAGCTGTAGGGAAAGTCTTTAACAGAAAGTTGACCCGAAAAAGACCATAATAAAGCATATATAATCTACACAGCAAATAGTATTTCAGTTGTTTTTGGGTTATCTCCAGATGTAGCCTTAGGCCTTTTCTACTCATATTCAGCCTCAACTCAGGATTCTTTAACTGATTTAAATTGGGCCCGTAGGGGCCATGCACCAGTCAAAGGTCAGTCCCAAGCAGGTTTGGACATGTCATGGAATTTTATATATTCAGAGGCCCGGGGAGGGTTTTTGTTTGATTGAAAACATTTAAAAATTGTAGCATAGACCCAATTCCAATATGGGGACAGCACAAACAGGAAGAGATGCCGGTTTCATCCTGGGCAACAAGTGCTGTGCAATTGTTGCTTTTTCCTCATTGTGACTGTGTCAGCCAGCGAGGCTGGATCGGCTCCCAGCAGAATTGTAATTTTCTCATCAAAGATAATTAAGGAGAAATGTAACAGCTTGTGGTCTATGCATAATTTTAAAGTAAATGTATACATATATATTGAAAGGGACCATAACGCAATGCAATAATGCTGGAAACAAATTTACCTTCTTGCCATAAACAACAAGATATTTGAAAAAAAGAAGAAGTTTTGGGAAAAGTACTGGAGAAGAGGAAAACATTTCAATAAAGTGTTCCAGAAATCTACAAAGGAGTCCAGTGGAGTTTTTAGCTGAATAATAACCATTTCTTGAGGAAGCTGAAAGTCCAAACGGGTTATATAAGGTTAGTTCAAAATAGAAAATCTATTCACGTGATTTGTCATAAGTATTAAGTTTTTTTTATTATTCATGTAATGGTAATATATATGTGTGTGTGTATTACTATTATATTACCACAAACTTAATGGAAAAATAATACAAGTTTACCATTTTAGTTATTGCAAATGTGAGAATTCTGAGGCAGATCTCACTGGGCTAAAATGAAGGTGCTGGAAAGGCTGACTTTCCTTGCTTGTTTGGGTTGTTGGCAGAATCCAGTGCCCTGTGGTCATGGTATCTGTTTTCTTGCTGGGTATAAACTGAGTGCTGACCCAGCTTCTAGAGACCATTGCATTCCCTGCCTCATGATTCTCTTTCTACGTCTTCAAAGCCAGAAACAGAGGGTAGAGTCCTTCTAATACCTCATATCTCCGACCCATTCTTTTGCCTTTCTCCTTCACTTTGAAGGATCATGTAATAAACTGGACCCACCCATATTATCCAGGATGATCTCCCCATCTCAGGATCTTTAGGCTTAACCACCTCTGCAGAGTGATTTTACCACGTAGGCTAATAGATACAGGTGCCAGGGATTAGGGTGTAAAATCTTCGTGCCTATCAAGTCATATTAAGAGACCAATGGAGAAAAACCATGGAATCATTTCAATAAATGTTTAAAGAATAGTCAATGGTGGGAATTCCCGTCGTGGCGCAGTGATTAACGAATCCGACTAGGAACCATGAAGTTGTGGGTTCAGTCCTTGGCCTCGCTCAGTGGGTTAAGCATCTGGCGTTGCTGTGAACTGTGGTGTAGGTCACAGACACGGCTCAGATCTTGCATTGCTGTGGCTCTGGTGTAGGCTGGCGGCTACAGTTCCGATTAGACCCCTAGCCTGGGAACCTAAACATGCCGCGGGTGTGGCCCTAAAAGGAAAAAAAAAAAGAATAGTCAGTGGCATTAAACATTTGATCATTATTAAAATCTCTTAGCAAACTATAAATAGAAGAGGTTTTTTAAACCTGATAAATGTAGCAGTCATAGGAGAAACAGCCAAAATCTGTTACTACAAATCAATAAGACTAAAAACAGAACAATGGGAAAGAAGCACTTTTAGTACATAAGTTACATGTTCAATCTCTTTAATAATTAGGGAAATCCAGTTAAAAGCATGATGAAACACTAACTGGATTGTCAAAATTAAGACATTATGCGGTTCCAAAAATGAGAAAGTTGATAAAGACGTGGAACAATGGGAATATTAGCCCACTGCTTTTGGGAATATAAACTGTGTCCACCACTTTTCTAGATGTGGCATTATCTAGAAACTTTGCAGATTTGTGTACTGGACAATCCAGTTATCTCTGCTTGGGTAATTGCCCTAGAGAAACTTTTCCATGTGAGTGCTAGAAAGTATGCATAAGGATACACATAACACATTGCTTGCAATAGTAAAATACTGAAAATAAACTGAATGTGTTAATCCATTAAGATCTGTATGGACACAAGAGTATACTATAGCGATGCATATCAATTAACTATAGTTACATGGATCAGAAAACATTCTGCAACTGCTGGTTTCTTTTTCTCCTTGTCAGTGATTCACCCTTTGATTCTCTGAACGTTGTTTCCTCATTTCTGCAATATTAGAGAGTTTGGATAAGATGATCTCAAGAAGCTTCTAACTTTATGATTCTTTCTATTTGCTTTTTGTTCTTAGAACATTAGAAAGAGTTTCATATGCTATTGATCCTATTGCTTCATACCTTATTGCTATTTCATCCATTCTCCTAGCTCATATTCTGAGAACATACTTTTGTTTTATGTGATTAGTCAGCTAGGCTCCTTTGCAAAATGAATGCAGACGTACTTGATCACCAATGGGCAATAAGGCAAGATATATGCTTCTAATTTCTAAGATTATTACACATCCAGTGGTACCTAAGTTAGTGAGCTTTAGACTGTGGACACCGGCTGTAAATGGATGGGGAAAAAAAACTTTATCCTTTCCCTCTTTCCAGAGGCCATGTGGAGTCGTGACTGTGATAGATCTTATTTACTTCCTAGTGATCTTTGGCCAGTAAGTGGACGAGGAGCAAAGCTGAACTGAATGGGAGTCAGGGGGAGGGTGACTGCAGGAGCTCATGGAGGCTCCAGGCTCACATTAAAAGTGAGCATTTAACTCAAGATATTTCAGAAAATGAGGCACTGAGACGAGAGCTAAAATGCATCTTGGATTTATCTCCCTTTGTGTTTTGGGTTTATTCCAGGAGTCAATCTTCTCAATATTTGTGAATTTTGCTTTTGCTAATTATTTATAATCTTCACTCCAGATTGATAGTTCAATTGATTTTAGCCTTCGGGAACAAAATTCTCTGAAATTAAGTGCCTGGAGGTTGGAAGATCCCAGACAAGGTTCTCTGGCTTTAGAATATGGGCTTTGCTGCCCTCTGCTGTTGGTTGGGAGCAATGTGGTACCTGCAAAGATGGCAAACTGCTGCCAGGCCCTCTAGCGCCAGGAAAAGGCCTAGAAGGAAGAATCATGAAAAGTCAGCATAAGCCTTGAATATTCCCATTATGACATGAGGAGGCATTTTAAAACTTATATCGATATGCTCACTGATAGCTTTTTTTTTTTTAAAGCAAAAGCTCAATTCCCCACCCATCTCTCCTTGGGCCCCTTCTGAGATTCACTCTGACACCAACTGTCTTGGTTAATTACCCAGAAGCCATTCTGAGGCAAAAAGCTGCAGGCAGGTTGATTGGTGATTACTTTCATGAGATAAACCTGTAAAGAAGTGAGGTGAGCAGAACTGGGCAGAAAGAGAGTGACCAGTAATGCAGATTATTACAATCGAGGCTTCAGCCAATCCTGCGGGGAGCTCTGGAGCTGAGAGAGCCTTCAAGAGGGGTTGGGTCTTACATACTTGGATTGGCCACAGTGACTTATATGCAATCACTGAAAAACAGACTGCCCCTTGCGAGGAACATCACCTTGGATAAGGCACTTCCTAAAGCTCAGGGCCATTCCCTGTTAGAACTGTAATTACAAATTATCAGCAACTGATATTTCCAGGTGCTGAGACCAGGGTACCTTGGTGCTTAGGGGCAGCTCTGGGTGGCATATCACATTTCCCACTCGCTGAGGATGGGTCTGGGTGAGGGGTTATAGAATCTTGAAATTACATAATCCTGCTTGGAGGACAGCGACCTTCCAAGGTGAGGTGTGAATGTTCTCTGCATGGGTTTGGTGCTGTTGGAGCTGAGCCTGGAGAAATGGAGGTCTTTGCACAAGGGAATACTGGTGAGGAAGAGAAGCCAGGCAGAAGGGGTAGTGACATAAGGGGCAGAGGCAGAACACACAACGCGCAGAACATTCTCTGCCACAGCAAGATTCTGGATGTGCAGACAGCTCTTGTCAAGGGGAACAGCAAGCTGTAAGATCGTGTAGAGTAAGTCAAATCAAACAAAGATAAAATTAGTGTTGGAAGTTGTTCACATCCCGTTTCCGTGGCTGCGTATCTTGTGACGTTAGGTGTGTTGCTTACTCTCCAAGAGCCTCAGTTTACTTATCTAGGCAAATAGGGAATAATAACACTATCTTCCTCAAACAGCTTCAGTGAAAATTAAATGAGACCCACGTAACCCTGGAGCCCCAAAAGGTGATAGGCTCAGTGTTAAGGATGAACTGTAAGTAAATCTCACTATATACACGCACACCATATATCTCTGTAAGTGTACCTGTGTATACATATATGTATTTGCATTTGCATAGCTATAATTTAATCCATATAAATCTGTATCAACATCTATATCAGTGGTTCTCCACCACCACCACCCAATGGAATATTTGACAATGTTTGCTGACATATTTGGTTGTCAAAGTCCCTGGGAGAGAAGAGCTACTGATATCTAGTGGGATTCAGCGGGTCTAGAGATCAGTCATCCTGCTGAATTTTTTGCTGTGTATGGCTCAGAGGGAGAAAAATATGTATCTTGATTATTATTAGTATGAGTCTAGTGATTCTAAGATGTGGAAAGTACTTCTAGGCTCTTACTTCATATCCATTCTCCCATGATTCTTAGTAACAGAGCTCATGATTCATAGGGCAATGTGTCCCGCTCATTTCTCAGTTTTCTTGCAACCAGGGTAGTTGTATTGCCCAATTCTAGCTAACCAAGGGTCAGAAGGATTCTTCCTCTAAAGCTGATGTTTTCCTGATAAAAAGGAAGCATCTAAAATAATACAAGCTTGCCGTGGCTGTGGTGTAGGCCAGTAGCCACAGCTCTGATTAGACCCCTAGCCTGGGAACTTCCATATGCCCCAGGTGCGGCCCTGAAAAGACAAAAATAAAAATAAATAAATAAATGAAATTTTAGAAAAGACGAAACTATTCTGTGGTGATAGAAAGCAGATCAAGGTTTGCCAAGGGCCAGGGGAAGAGGGAAGGGATTAACTGAAAATCTTTTGGAGTGTTGTAATTGTTTTACATAGTGTTTGCAGTGTTAATTTAGATAATCAATATAAAGTTTTAGTTTTGTTTAAAGTACACAAATACTTATTATGTTTTTACTTTTCAGAAGATTTTATTTATGGAAAATTTTTATATAAAACTATTTTATAAGACCGTCAATAAAACCAATGGGGACCTGTTGTACAGCCCAGAGAACTCTACCCAATATTCTGCGGTAATCAATGTAGGCAAAGAATCTGAAAGTGAATGGATGTGTGTACATGTATAAGTGAATCAGTTTATTGAACAGCAGAAATTATCACAACATTGTGAATCCACTATATGTCAAGAAAACTTTAAAAAATGAAAATAAATAAAACCAATTTGCTCATCCAAAATAAATAAATAAATAAAATAAAATAATAAAAGTTTTTTTCTTCGCAGTGTTGTCTCCATGTCTTTCTGTTTGTAGTGCTGATATGATTCCTACAGGAATCCTCTGACCATCACAGCTGTCTTATGACCACAAGAATGAAAGCCATGTAATAAGGCCTGGGGGAGCCGAAGGAGGAAAAAGAGCCCTGGGGAGAGAAAAGGGGTCTTCTGTGTCCTACAGTGTTGTGTACTAGACACCCGAAAGAGCCTCTCAAGAAAGGTAACTTTAAAACCTCATTTTTTTGCTAAAAATAAGTCCATTATTTATTTTTCAAGAAAATAAAGACTCCTTACAAACCTGAAATAAGTAAAACACATAATTTTGTGTTAGGGCGAACAAAAACAAACCTACAACACAGAAGGAGACAGCAAGAAAATATACCTATGTCAGTGCTGGCACTGAGGAAAATTTAACATGTGAATGTATAACCATAAACAGGCTCTAACAAGCAGAAGATTTTCTTACCTCCACCCCATTTTCTTTTTTTTTCTTTTTATGGCCGCACATGTGGATTATAAAAGTTCCCAGGCTAAGGACTGAATTGGAGCTGGAACTGCAGCCTACTCCATTGCTATGGCAATACCAGATCTCCAGACCTTTCAAGGCCATATCCTTAACCCACTGGGCAAGGCCAGGGATGAACCTGCATCCTCACAGAGACAATATCAGGTCCTTAACCCACTGAGCCACAACAGGAATTCTGCAAGCAGAGAATTTAATTAAGGTGATCCTTCATTGATCGTGTTCCCAGGGAACTGAAAGAAACAGAAATTCTCTCTAAAGGAGCATGACTTCAACACAAGCCCTGAAGAATTTCCAAAGATGAAGTCGCCAAGAACATCACCAAGATGAAAGAATGTATCACCACCAAGGACCAACAGGTAGTAGAAATGGATCCATAAAAATCCAGTCTACACTTGTTGACTGAAAACCTTTGGAACTAGATATGGTCTAGAATTCATGTTTTTAATTATTTAGAAATAGAGTGGAATCCATTTATGGTAGATTGCATAATAGTCTGAATGGGGTCTGTAGCAACACTAAACAACAAAAAGTTTCAGAGGAAAATACATAAAGTGGTAAAAACAGCAACTCTAATTAGTCTCATGGCAGGGCAGTTTGGATTTTGCTTGTGAATGAGTGTTGTCCACTCTACTGATAAAAAGAAAATTGTGTTTTCAGATGTTCAAATTTCAGGTAAGTGATTGTGAAACTGCATAGGGATATCAGCTATACCAGATAAAATAAATATATTTAACATTCTTAAGGAGCTAAAAAAAGAGGCTTGAAAATATGCTCAAGAAATAAGAGAGTGTTAAATCTCTATTAAAAAACCCAATCACATAGAACTTCTGAAATAAAAAATTAATAATTGAAATGTAAAATACAATGGATACATTAGGACAGAATATTAGAATCACTAATTAGAAAGAATTAGTAAGTTGATTTTGCTCCAGAGGAGACAAAACCAGTTAACTAACTTAAAATTTTGTTAAGTACTCATTTTTAGTTATCTAAAGGGAGCTCCACAAATATAACTATCAAATTAATGGGGGAGGGGGGAGGAAAAATGTAATGAGAAAAAGGGAAAAAATCAATCAATAGAAAGGAAGGCAAAAGCAGAGGTAGGGAAATCTCCTTACAAACAAAAATGAAAAACTCAAACAGCACAAGACACAGTGGTAGCTAAATCTAATTACAATATTAATTGTCACAAATATAAGTGGACCTTACAAACTTTAGTTAAAAGAAAATTACTTTCCACCTGTAGTTTAAAAATTCCAACTGTGTGGTGTTTAAAAAAACCTAAAATAGAAGAACAAAGTAAAATTTAAATTAAAAATTCAGAAAAAGATATTCTAGATACCTAACAAGCTAGTGTTGCTATATTAATACCAGGCAACTGGCGATTTCAATTTTGGATTACGATGGTATGAGAGATTCCAGGCTTGCCATCAGACCCTTGGACTAAATACATGAAACAACTATTTTCACAATTAGACAATGGGCAGAATAGGACCAGGATCACTGAGAGAAGGGAAATAAGGAAAGGAAGCCTGCTGGCCACCGCCTTTGTGGGTGCAGGCGCTTTCTGGACAGCCACACAAGGCAGGTGGGGAGCCCAAGCAAATCACAGCAGTCTCACTGAAAATGAAGAGACAGCTCTTTGAGGTCCTGGGGACCCAGAGGGTGGGAGTGTGCAAGGCAGGGCACAGGAGAGGAGGAAGCCAAGCAAGAGATCCAGAAATCCACATAAGGTTTCTCTTGCGTCTTTTGATAAATATCAAGCCACAAACAAACAGGATCACCTTCCATGACACTGGACAAAGTAGGGACACCAGGTTGTTGTAAGCTAAACAAATGACCTCAAATGACTGGGAGACGTGAGGTTCCACCTCATTGTGGAAAAAGTAGACAGAATATCAGGAAGGTTTCAGAAGACCTGAAAAACCTTTATCAATAATCTCTTTATTGATATTCACAGGACACTACACCAACAATAGTGAAATATGCATTCTTTTTAAGAGCACATGAAAATTAACCAAGAAAGATCATATTCAAGCTTTGATAAATTTTTAAGGGTTCAAATCATAGGAAGTATTTCTCTGCCTTCCATAGCTGGGTGGTTAGTTACTGGGGGTGGGAGGGTGAGGGAAAATTCTGTAGCCTCAGAGTTTTCCAGTGGTTAAGTCCTTTGAGGTGGTACAGGCAGTGACTAAGAAATGCCACCAGGGGGAAGTATTTCCTCATGAAACCAATTGCCTGAACAAAAGCTCCCAGCTATACCTCTGAATTATCCCAAGAAAAGGGAATTGAAATATTTCAGGGAAGAATAAGACACTGGTGCTGAATCTCTCCATGCCAAGGTTTCAGCTCTGCCACAGCAGGGCCACTATAGCAATAGTCCACCCTCCCCTGCCTTTTACCCAGGAGCTGTGACACTTCCTGGTGACTTGATCTTGGATGGCTAGCATGAGCTCCAAGGTCTAAGTAACCTCCTTCCCTCCTGTCTTGTGGGCAGAACCACACAGCTGATGTTTGAGAAATCTCAAAGGAGACAGACATAGGCCCCAACTACTTCCTTCTGGACAGTTTTAAAAAGGATTCTCCATAACAAAGTTCAGACTCTTTGGATTTAGCCCTATCTCCACTTTTAGGAAGTAGAGCAGACTGGAGTTCAGATTTCACCTCTTCTGTTTTACGAGCTGCGTGAACTCGGGTAAACGTCTTAACTCTTAGACTTCCGGTTTACTCATTTGAAACACGGAGCTCCTGTGAAGATTAACTCAGAATCTGCATGCAAAGCTCCCAGCCCACGGTAAGAGCCCAAGGAATGAATGCCCTTCATCCTTTAAGCTATTTTCTTAACCAACCATCCTTTTTAATTGCGCCTGGCCTAGTGCTGATGTTTCTGGTGATAGAAAGGATTGTATTTGTTCATTCTTCAAGCTACCCATGTGGCTAAGGACCCTGTAATCTCCATTCTCAAATTTGCTTCTCAAACTACAGACACTCTGCTGCCAACTTCATAATGTCTGCTATGTTTGCTATCCACCTGAACCATTGTCTAATATTTTAAAAACTTCTCATTAAAAAAAACCCTCAAATTTATTTTAAAAGAAAATTTCTATCTCTTCTGTAAATGGAAAACTAATATCACTAGCAGGAAATATAAAGTCAGTGTAAAAATAAGCATTAAAATAAATCAAGCCATTATAACCGTAATAACATAAATAATATATAGACTATAGCAAAGTATTCCTGAGGGTCTGCACTTAAGCCTTACTAGTTCTAGGTAACTTTGGTAAGTCATTTTAATACATATATACAAGGAGATCGTGACTGCAATAATCATAACAAGCACAATATATGAACTGTAGTAATCGAATAGGCAAAGAAAGGATATCTTCATTATTTCGTTGTTCCTCGATAACTAATTTGACCTTTTTATGTGTTTCTGTCTGGCAATTCAGCCCTTTCCCATAATTTTAACTGTCTCTTTGGATACTTCTGTTTCTGCTAAATGAACCAAATACATCCTCAGCTTTCAGAGGTCCCCTCTCGTCCTCTGTTTCTCTCCAAGCTGACAGCTGGGCTGCAGTGGAGGGCAGTGGCTTAGTGATTTTTTTGTCCATGCATGTGGGACATGATATCCACCAGGTGTGATGTTAACCTTCTATTAGAGTCACGGGTCCAGACTGCCTGCCTGGAGTCTCGCTGGCCTGAAGCTGTGGCCTGAGCTCTGACTCCAGGCAGTCGCAATGCCATGACCTGCTCTGATTGTCCACATTCCAGCTCCAGGACAGCCAGTCCTTGACCATTTTGATCTCCCTCCTTCTCTCCTTTTTGCTGCAGAAAGCAAGTTCTCACGCCTTGTAAAACTCCATATTCACATCATCCAGTCTTAGCTCATGGTAAGTTAAAGATGGATATTTACATATGATACCCTTGGAAGAGTAAGGAGTAGTCGCTTCAAGAAAATGCAAAAAGAAAAGAAAACTAACATATATTAAAAAAAAGCACTTATTACTTAACTTTAGCCTTTTAACAGCTTAAATGGATCATGTATGTGTGATGTCTAATATTCATTTTAAGGAATACTGAGATAATGGTTCTTTTAAAGAAAAGTAAAAAAATAAAAATCACTTGGTAATAATATTAATGAACGTGCATGACGCACTCATTATGCTTATTGCACATAGCCAGTGAAAAATAATTTTTTCAAACAACATTTATCAGTAGCAAAGATAATGTTTTAAGACTAGATATGTCTTGGAAAAGAGTGTTTCATCGTAGTCTAAGAGTATGTGCATATAATGGGACACAGGAAGCAAGTCTGCAGGCTGATGAATGATTTGGTATTTCTGCTCTCTGCTTCCAGTGCAGCCAGCCAGTCCTCCCCGCACCCACCCCCCACACACACAAACATCCCACCCCTACCCCACCCCCATCCCCCCCCACACCCACACCAATCTCTCAACTTCACTGGAAGGAAAATCTCCTGATCCTTAGTGTCCTCAGCAAGCTTCACCACGCAAGTGTGCTGGAACTCACAATTCAGGAGGCCAGCTCTGCATGTGAACCTGGGTCTGGAGTATCTTGTCTACCATAGTGGTTCTCAACTGGGGTTGACTTTGCCCCCCCCAGAGGACATTGCACAACATCCAGAGATATGTTGATTGTCATGCTTGGAAAGTTGTTATTCATTTAAGGGATAGAGACCAGGAATACTGCTAAACATCTGGCAATGCACAGGGCCACCCACAGTAAAGATAATATACTGGTATATTGCCAAGGTCAAGGAAATCAGGTCTGCTCTACCAGAGTACAGAATGGTGTATGCTGAGGAAACTTGCAAGTCATCGAAACACGGAAGACTCTTATTGCTTTCAATGTTGGATTTCAGTTCATCCACAGTGACTCTTGGAGCCTCCTAGGTGAAGATCTTGTCTAAAACCACCTGTGGAATGAGAGAATGCCAGTGAGCGAGTAACCCTAATAAAGAAATATTCCTTTTGAACTGTGTTTTCTTGAGGATTGTTGCCAGTTGGAGGAATCTGATGAGTACAAGGCAGGGTCAAGGGTGAGAGTGGTGGTGAGAGGTGTGGCAAGAAGGAAATTTGGTTAGAAACAATATTTCTATTTATGTATTTATGTATTTAATATAATCCCTAAGAGATGTTGGAACTCCAGGTGAATCTTAGCAAATCATTTTTTCATCATTTTTCTCCCTCAACCTCCTTTCTTCCCACCTGTCACTTTGCTCCGCTGCCCCTTCGCTCTGCTGCCCCTTGCACACCCCACCTGGGAAGGACACCCTGCTCTCTGGCAGAGGGATGGGTACATGCCCTTAGCAAATCTTATTGCCGCTATTAGTTCATTTACTTCATCATAGCCTTGATGCAGATGACACAGGATTTGGAAAATGCTTTCCACGTTTTTCCAAACCTCATTATTTTCACAGATTTCCTAATGAACCTGCAGAATATTCAAAGTGGATGATGTCATCCTGATCTTTGATCTTTGCATTTTTTTCAAGGGTGAAAGAATGGTGGTCTATGGGGGTCTGACTGATCCCATAACTGAAGACCCATACGCCACCTTCCACGAGGACACTAGTTTGGCTTTATGTCCATTTTGACTCCATGGAGAGTTGAGTTGAAAGAAGTGTATTTTTTTTAATTTAAAATTTTATTTTGAAATACTTGTAGATCCCCATGCAGTTGTAAGAGGCAGTGCCGAGAGGACCTGTGTACCCGTCATCCCATTGGTGCATTTGTTTGAACGTTTTGAAAACCACAGTCTCTTATCTCAGTGCGATTGGAGAACAGAATCCTTTCATTAATTGGGTATTGAGAACTGGCCTGCTTTTAGAACATAGATCCCAAAGTCCCAGCTAGAAGAATACATTAAATTATGTATACATTGAAACTAGCTTTTTTACCTTTTTTGGAAAAAATTGTTTGTTTTGGATGATTCAGAACATTGAATGTTTATCAAGCCATGGAAAAAGCATGGGGCTGTAGGATAAGAGTAATCTTATTCTGTGATGCAACACAGTGTGAAACATCTTTGGAAATATTTTATGAAAATTAATGAATGAGGAAGCAAATCTATGATCATGAGGGTGCAACGAGAAGATTCCAACACCCAGCTGCCCATAACGGGAACTGGGGAGCAGCCTGGGTTCTCCTCCCTCAAGGACCCAGCTCACGTCAGTCATCCTTGTAGAGAGGAAACTATTTCATGTAGTTATAGGGGAAATACTTGGTTTTCAATCCATCTTAATTTCATCAAAAAGGGCCTTCTAGGAAGGGCCATAACTCAATTGTGCTAAAACTGACTAGTAGTTGATTCTGAGCGAAAAGTATCAGCCCCATAGAATGTGTTACCCTAAATCAAAATTCATTCTTCATCTGAAGCCTACAGATTATAAATCAAGAAGCAAAACTCTGGTCAGTAAGTCCAAGCAAATGCCCACAAACCTGAGAGTTAGCATAACTGAAACAGAAGCTTGAAGGTAAACCCGCATAAATCAAATCTCTAAATCAAAGGGGGAAACAATGATTTTTCTTGTCCTACAGAGCAAGAGAAATGAACTCTCTAAACCCCTCTCTGCAGATAAAAGTTCTGGTTTTTATGTAGCCTGATATATTTATGTATGGAGGAAGTACTGCCTGAAATTAAGCAAAAAAAAGAATGAAATATTGTAATAGCCATGCCAGATAAGCAGCCCAGCCAGCACTTTCACAGTTGGGTCATTAGCAAGAATGTTTGAGAAAAGACCCCTTTAGCTTCAGCTGCTCTTTGCCAAGGGATGGCAGGGGGTGAAATGCTTTTAGAATCTGTCAGAGGTGTTAGTCAAAGCAGCTACTCTGTTGAGAAAAGTCTCCTGCAGCTTGGAGATGAAGCCACTATTCCTGGTGGATTTTACCTTCCACACCCCAAGAAAAATCTGAGTCTGTTGTGCTCTCTCTGCATAGATCAAGATCCCCACTCCACAGTCCCCAGGTTTTAGTCCTTTGGAATGTTAATGTCACCTTTGTAATGTAATTTCCCTTCATTTTGTAACATTTCTGAAATCTAATTTACTGCCCAGTGTTTCCACAATCCCCTTATTTAGACAGTCAGAGCCCCAAATCATTCTGGTTTATTGATTATACATGTTAAAAAAACACGTGCCTAGAGAACTCTATTTTGTTTTGGTAAAAGGACACTGGTGTAGCCAACAATATGGCTTTAGCTTATTTGCTTTAACTGGAATAGCATTAAAGAAATGGCTTTGGTATTTTCCTGTAATGCACCATAGGAAGCTAGGTCCCTCATAGTGCTTTCCCAGGTTGCGTTTAATTTCTGACTCTAAACTGACCTGTGCACAGAAGAGTTTCTAATTTAAAATAGAAAGCCTTGTGTAACAGCACTCGGATGGACACGTGTGCCACAAAGAACATGCAGGGTGTAGGGTTCTTTGCACAAAGTCCAAAGGAGAGGGTTGGGCTTGTACCTCTTGTGCGTGCCTGCCTGCACACAACAGGGAGAAATCCTTTGCAGAGCCTGAAAACCAGTTGTAGCCTCTTAATGATTCTTCGGTAAGTGGCTCATTTTGAGGCAAATTATTGAAGTACCGTAAAAACTTTTTCCAATTGCCTGCACTTGCACCCATTCTAGAGGCCTCAAATGTGCCTGGAGTATATGAAGGTGGTGTTTATTTGTTGAATTCATTCATTCATTCAACAGATATTTATTGGATGCCTTCTAGTGTGTTCCAGGGCCTGCAGAAACAGAAATGAATACAAAATGTTGAACCTCAAATTAATTTCATCAAATCACTTTGGGCTGAATGTCTCCATAATAACCCTCTGTTCTTGTACCAGGGTTAAATAATACCCCAACAGATAATTTAATTTGGTGAAATTTTATCTTAGAGTTATGCCAACCTATAAGTTCCTATCATTAGCTGGGCCTAGACATTTTATAATTCAGAAAAAAAGAGTTAAAATGGACAAATTCCATATACACTATGAGGATAGGCTATAAAAAGATGGCATTATGTACACAAAGTCTTGGGAAGAATCGACAAGAAGAGGAAAGAGGATAGAGCCGTGCTCTCAAGGTGTGACCAGCAACATCTGCATTACGGGAGACTCACTAGAAATGCAAATTTTCAGACTCAAAATTTTTGAAACCAACTAATTGTTACCCAAAGGGGAATGTTGGCAGGGAGGGGTGAATTAGGAGATTGGGATTAACATAAACACACTACTCTATATAAAATAGATAAGTTTCAAGGACCTACTGTAGAGCATAGGGAAATCCACTCAATACGCTGCAATAACCTATATGGGAAAAGATTTTGAAAAAGAATAGGTATGTCTATCTGCACAGCTCATTCTCTTTGAGCTACACCTGAAGCTAACACAACATTGTAAGTTAGTTATACTCTAATAAAATTTAAAAAATGCAAATTCTCAGGCCTCATCTCAGACCTTTTGAATCAGAAACTGTGGGGGTGAAGCCTAACCCCTATAATTGAACAAACCAGTCGGGTGATTTGGAGTCACTCCAGAGTGTGAGAACCACTGGTATAGACAGACATTCAAGGTTCTTTTACTCATAAACCTTCTAATGGTGTAGTTATAAATACAGTTATTTCACAAAGCTTGCAGGGTTCCAGAGATGAGAGAGACCCATTTATTTTTTTAGGACAGATACAGGCAAAACGGAATTGGTGACTAAGCGCCAGTCATTTGAATATTTTTGGTTCAGAAATTTGTTCTCTCTGAATCAGAAATGCCTAATTCATGGAGTCACTGGTCAAGAATTGGCTTAGGAGTCCAGACACAATTGTTCCTGTGTCTATTTGGGCGCTGGTAAAACCGAGCCTCATCTGAAGCTGATCAAGTCATAGGAATGAAAAACCTGGTCCCCTGCCTGCTTGCTGATGGACTTAGAGCACATTAGAGAGGGCCTCTGAAAGAAGCAATCAGCTAACTAGATTTTGTACAACAGCTTCCATGCCTTGGGCACTTGGCCTGGTGCTGTTGGAGAGGAGGGGCTGGTGAGGACAAGGTACCTCTGACCCAGAAGTTCCAGGGAGTTTCAGACTTTCATTTGTGAGCAGAAGCAGTCAGGCTTCAAGCTTTGTGTGGCTGGTGCTGAACCACCAAAAGACAAGAGCTTGAGGTCAGGGACAGCTGTGCAGAGTCCATGCAGTTGGAATTGACGGGAGTAAATCAAATGACTGTGGTGCAAATATGGGAAAACCCACAGCATGTTGGTGTGAGCATTCTGCCTGCGTACTTTACGGTGGGAGAGAAGATGAGGATGGTTGTCTGAACCAGATGGAAACGGACTTTGGAGAGTATGCTGTGGACAAGCGGAACCATTATAGGCTGTTCAGCAGGGGTGTGTTAAGATGAAGACGGAGCGCTAAGATGTCGAGTTAAGAATAATGGTCTTTATTTTCCTCCTGGACCACATTGAGTTAATCTAGGCTTCCTAAAGCAGTCATGAGTCACTCAGGCTGTGAAATGGGTTCATTTATCAGCAAAGGGGAAAAGGTGACAACAGCTAAGAAAACGGAGAACAGCAGGCACTCCTGTCAGATCCTGGCCCCAGAGCGAAAATGCACACGTGGCGTGCTTAGGGATGAAAAATGCTTTCCTTGGGCCGTCCATCATCATTGCCATCCGCAGAGCCAGCTCCTCCGTCTAGGGCACATCTCTCATGAGGGGATAGGCAGGGCCCCCGGGAAGCAGGGATGCCCAGGCTTCTTTGGACAGCCCCTCATGATTGATGGCCTCGGGTTCTGAGCCTCTCCGGTATGACTGTGCAGTATGGCTGGGAGGTGAAGAGGGCAGGGAGCCCTCTGTTCTCAGCAAGCACAGAGAAGTCATGCAAAGACTCCAGGTCACAGCAAACATGCTTGCTTGTCTCCCTCATTTGAAGGTAGAATCAGCTTCCTAACCTTACTATCTTTAAGGTCAATTCCAAGCCCATCGCACACTTGGCTCTCATTTAATGCTGGCTCAACAACTGTATGAGTCAAGCAGTTGGCCCAGAGAATTTATTCCTCCTCTCTCTGTGCTTAAATCAGAAACTTTAAGAACCAGAAGCGTCCTCAGACATCATCCAGTACAAACACTTGATGTGAAAATGGGGAAACTGAGGGCCAGAGAGGGATAATGGCCTGCATAAAATTTCCCATAATTAGTGGAGATTATAAATTAGTACTATGCTAACAATATCTTGTCTTTTACTACACATGGACTACTAAAGAACTTCTTTTAATCAATGATTTTTATTCTTTTCCATTATAGCTGGTTTACAGTGTTCTGTCAATTTTCTACTGTACAGCAAGGTGACCCAGTCACACATACACATATACAGTCCTTTTTCTCACATTATCATGCTCCATCATAAGTGACTACAGTTCCCAGTGCTATACAGCAGGATCTCATTGTTTATCCATTCCAAAGGCTATGGTTTGTATCTATTAACCCCAAATTCCCATTTAAAGGACTTTTTAAAATGGAAGATCCAATAAGAATTTCCTCTTTGGGAGTTCCCGTTGTGACTCAGTGGGTTACGAAACCAACATAGTATCCATCAGGATGTGGGTTCTATCCCCGGCCTCGCTCAGTGGGTTAAGGATCCGGCGTTACCACAAGCTGAGGTGTAGGTCACAGATGTAGCTCAGATCTGGTATTGCTGTTGCTGTGGTGTGGACCTCAGCTGCCTCTCTGTTTCATCCCCTAGCCCAGGAACTTCCATGTGCAGCAGGTGCAGCCATAAAATGGAAAGAAATATATATATATATATATATATATATATATATATATATATATATATTCCCCTCTGAAATCTCTGTGTAATTACCATTTTTATCGGTGAGTTCTAAGATCACCATATTTAAAGTAATACTCCCCGCTCTCTACACTCCCCACCTCCCTCCTCACAAGCTGGCATTCCTTACCTCCCTTCCTTTACCCACTCTACTCCATTTTTCTCAATAGCACCTATTATTATCTGATATTCCAGACAGTGCATGTGTTTATATTTCTTTGGTCTACCCCAGCCCCCAAGAAAATGGGGATCCTCCACAAGGGCGGAGGTTTGGCCATTTTCATCAGTTCTATCTCTGTTACTTATAATGTGCTTGGTACATAGCAGGCATTCACTACACATTCGAAGAAATTAAAGTGCTTGTCTAGAAAGCAGACCGTTCCTTGCGAATCTTGGTCAGGTAAGACAGAGTTCTTTACATGAAATCATGATTATAACATGATTACCACTGACTCCTAGAGAGTCAGGAGACAGTGACCAAGCACCCTCCAGCTACAGGTATCAGGAGGCACCAGGACCCGTGTCTGACCAGGCTCTGTGCCATGGAAGAGAACAAGCCCAAATGTGAGACACACTCTAATTTTGTTTGCATGTCTGTCTCTTCTGTTTGGCTGAGAGAACCATTAGCACAGAACTATATGTTGTTCTTGCTAGCCCCCTAGCCCATATTACAGGTCCTGGCAAACTCCTGATCAAGGTGGGCAAGTAGAACCCCCGCCCCCCCCCCAAGAGCTAGAAATGCTAATACTGGTGCTGAATGACATGGTAGCCACAGCCCACATGTGGTTAGTAAGCTCTTGAAGAATGACCGTGCAACTCATAAGCTGAATTCTTACTTTTACTGAATTTCCAGTAATTTTAAGTGTGAATAGTCACATGGGACTAAAGGCTACTACTGTATTGAGCGACTCTAGATTTTCAATGTCTACTGAATGAGTATCATCGACAAGTGATTGAGTTGAAAAAGTCCATTGTCTATAAGGTAGAAACCGCAGTAATTTGAAACACCTGAGTGAAAGAAATAAGTCAAAAGTGGACATTTCCAGTTAGTTAAAATAATTGCTTTTTGCCAGTTTCAAGCCTATATAATTGATCCCTTTCCTTCTGGTATAATCAGTGCACAGGAATCAAAATTATTTTTATATTGATCAATGTTATACAGTGAGATATTTCTCATGGTTTTGTATGCTCTTTTGGATTATGATTATGAATATTGTACTTTTTGAATGTACCATTTTAGTCGCTCAGTTGTATTTTAGTGGATGTACATGTTGATTTCGGGGGGGGTGTGTTTGGCTAATATAAACAAGAGTGTAATCCATATACTTTTACATAAATCTTGATGTACACCTTTGTTTATTTTGGCTAAAATAATACAAGTGGAGAAACACCTTCAAAAATTTAGAAACATTGTTTTGACAATCCTTACTTGATGGCTCCTGTGTGCACTGGCCCTCGGACAGAACTGCAGTAACCCTTCTTAGCACTGTCCCTTCAGGATTTTTACATTCTGTCCCCCATGCCTGGGGTTGAATTAATGCCAGACTCCTCTAAGGCAATCTAAAACTTCAAGGGCTTAGATAAGATAGAGGCGTGTTTCCTTCTCACATAAAACTCTGCCATCCTCTACAGGTGGCTTCTAAGGCTGTTCTAATCATAGGCAGCTACTCAAATCAGAGACAGCAGAAAGAGAGAGAAAACTCAGGGTAAGCATTCCTAGGAGATGATACGAAAGTTGCTGACATCACTCTGCCTTCTTTTCACTGGCCTGAAGTCAGTCTGTTGTCACACTTGACTGACTGTTCAAGTCCTATGAAGCTTATGACCTTCATATGGTTATGCCTCTTGGTTAGACCTCTATCTCCACTGCCATGGCCTTCTTTCCAGCCCTCATCATCTCTTACTTACATTAGTTTAACACCTTCTAATTGGCCCTTATTCTCCATTTTTTCCTCATCTGATCCATCTTTCCATCTTCGGTACAGGTACCCGGAGTGATCCTTTTGAGATACAAATCTAATCACTTCATTCTGCTTAAAATTTTAAACGGTGAAACACTGACTTCAGAGAAAAGAAATTTTAAAAGCCAGACACCTAATGACATCCAAGGCCTTTCTTTTCGGCTCTCCCTAGTTCTCCAGCCTCGTAATACTCAGATGTCTGGGGGCGATGCATCCACGTTGGCACACATTTGGTCTTTTAAGGGTAGAAGAAATGGAAGCAAAAAGCTGAGCCTTTGACAGCTAACTTCTCTGGGATATGAAGTGAGAAAACACACATGTTTTCTATCACTCTAATAAAGTTCAGCATTTGTCCTCTCTTCAAACAAATGTGGAAATTATCTGTTTGGGGCCTATGGTTTCCCGGGGCTTCCAGAAACCAAGCTCTTTACTCTGCAGGACTTCTTGGGATTTTAGAGATTATCTGTTGAGAGGCATGTGTCCCATCAGAGTTCTGTCCTGAGTCCAGTCTGCAGAGCTGACCTGTCCTGTGCTGTATCCTTGTAGAAAGTAGAGCAGGATTTTATATATATTGATTTTTTTTTCTTACATACTAGTCTCTGGTATTATTTCAAGCAAATGAAAGTTCTAAGAGGTCAATGCTGAAGATACCTCTTCCTGCTAACTTCAGTGGTTCTGGGTAAATAACCTCCTTTCTGGGCCTCTACTTTCCCATCTGTAAAATGAGGGTGTTGAACTAGGATGATCCCAAAAGTATATTTCAGCAATGTGATGATCTCACTCATTCAGAACTTATTTTTGAGCCTCCTCTATTTGCTCAGGACAATTACGTGTGATGAGGATATTGTGTTGAAAAAGATGGACAAAAATCTTCTCTAATGAAGATTAAATCCTAGTTTGCAGTCAAGTGGTCAAATACATGCACATAAAGGCAAATAGAGAACCAGTTAGACAGTGATGGCTGCTAGGGAGATGATTATTAAGGATGGTGTGACGAACATGAAAGCCTGTCTCTGAGTGACATTTAGACCAAGAGGCAGACATGCCAAATCAGGCAGTAAATGTTCCATGAAAAGAAACCATCAAGAGCACTGAGCTTCATGTGCTTAATGAAATTAAAGAGACCTAGAGGGAGAGGTTAGTTTGAAAGTGGTCCTAGAGGAGGTGAAGAAGTTGCTCTGGAGCCAGATTGTGTAGGATGTTTATACCAGAAGAGATTTATTCTAAGTATTAGTGAAAGTCCCTGGAGAACTTTAAGCTTGGGATAGAAAGATCTTTATTTAAGTACTGAAAATACCATTCTTGGAATAATATGGAGTATGGGTTATGAGGGGTTAGGAGTAGAAGGCGAGGTTACTTAGGAGGTTATTATAGAACTCTGCAAGGGAGACATAGGGGCATGGATTAGAAAGGTAGTAGTGAATGGGGAAAAGTGAATGAATATGAAACATGCTCATGGAGTGATTACAGAGAACGAGTGAAAGACAGGTCAAGGATATTAACTAGATATGGTGGGATCATTTTCTGCAATTATAAAGACTAGGTTTGAGAGAATGAAATAGTTTTTATTTTGTTTTTTGTTTTGGAACATGTACACTTTGAAATACCCATTACACCTGTAAGTAATAATGTCATGTAGGCAACTGAGAAAGGTCATTGCTGGAAAGGCAACTTTGAAAGCATTAGCAAATGGATAGTTCTGATAGGTGTGAGATAATCTCGTCTCATCTAGCTGAGATCATCTAGGGAGAGAGTTTAGACAGAGAAGGGAACAGGTCTCTTAGTCCTGGGGTATTCCTTCATTTAAAGATTTGGTGGAGGAGAATAACCCAATAAAAGATGCTGACAAAGAGCAAAGAATGAGGTAGGAGAACAATTAGAAAAGAGTTGTTTCACTAAGCAAGAAAGAAAAGGGTTTCAAAAATGGATTCGTGGAGTTCCCGTTGTGGCGCAGGGGAAATAAATCCGACTAGCACCCATGAGGACGTGAATTTGATCCCCGGCCTTGCTCAGTGGGTTCAGGATCTGGCGTTGCCATGAGCTACAATGTTGGTTGCAGATGCGGCTCGAATCTGACATTCCTGTGGCTATGATATAGGTCTGTGGCTATGATATAGGCCTGTGGCTGTGGTATAGGCCAGTGGCTATACCTCTGATTCGATCTCTAGCCTGGGAACTTCCATATGCTGTGGGTGCAACCCAAAAGAGACAAAAGAAAAAGAGTTCATTCATTCTGAATGCTTCTGAGAGGTCAAGTAAGACAAAAACTGCGAAGAAACTATTGGGTTTGATGACACGGAGGTCATTGGTAACTGTGTTAAAACTGACAATGATGTGGTGAGGCAGGATCTCAATCAGAGGAGATTAGGGACATAAAATGAGGTGAAGGAGAAAGTGGAGGAAGTAGATAAGCAAAAATATTGTGAATTAGAACAGAGACGTGATGGATATATGGGGATGAAACTTGGATCTTTTTGAAGATGGGATAAATTACAGCATGATTTTAATATGATGGAGATGATGCTATAGAGAAGGAGAAATTGATGGTACAGAAGAAAGAGAATAATCACAGAAGAGAAATCCCAATTAGCCAAGTAGAGATGAGATCCAGGACACAAATCAGGGTGTTGTCTTTGGAAGGGATCAGGCACATTTCTTCCAAGGTGACAGAAGGGAGACAGAAAGTATGGGCACCGATACAGGAGGATGGAAACTTGTGGGAAAATGAATCAGTTCGTCTCTAAGAGCTTTCATTTTTCAATGAATCATTGGGCAGGTCATCAACCCCAAAGTGTGATTCAGTGAATCCAGGGACAGATCATGGAGAAAAGTAGGTGAGGAAGCAGGGGTGTTAGAGACAGAGTTGAGGAGAGTCCATCTGAGAAGCAGGGAGATGAATGAGAATCATTATCTCTTCTCATAATTTATCTACAAGTTAAATCCACAGTGTCATCAGGACCTAAAAACCTGCCAGGTTGGTCTCATAAATTGATCCCAACTCATCGATCTAATGATCCCAATCCCAATCCAAAAAGGCAGAAAAGTTACCTTTACTTAGCAAGCTCAGTGTGATTGCATAACGGCAAGATCTTGTCTCTTCAGTTCTTGCTTTTTTGAAGCCTCACTACCCAGTGAGGAAGATGGCAAGGTGAGAGTTATTAATTCATGTACCAATTCACTTAAGCAGGCACCTCTGACCACCTATTATACATTAGGTTTCTGACTTCCACAGTGCAATTTATGTCTACATCTCCTATGATACTTACTCTCCACCTGTTTCTTTTTTATCTTTTTTCTTTTCTTTTCTTTCTTTCTTTCCTTCTTTCTTTCTTTCTTTTTTTTTG
Source organism: Catagonus wagneri (assembly GCA_004024745.2). Lineage (NCBI taxonomy): Eukaryota > Metazoa > Chordata > Mammalia > Artiodactyla > Tayassuidae > Catagonus > Catagonus wagneri. Next base: position 5,421,405 of record PVHT021183518.1, read on the forward strand.
TCTTTTTGCCTTTACTAGGGCCGCACTCGTGGCATATGGAGATTCCCAGGCTAGGAGTCAAACTGGAGCTGTAGCCGCCGGCCTACACCACAGCCACAGCAACGCGGGATCCGAGCCACGTCTGTGACCTACACCACATCTCACGGCAAGGCCGGATCCTTAACTCACTGAGCAAGGCCAGAGATCGAACCCACAACCTCATGGTTCCTAGTCAGATTCATTAACCACTGAACCACAATGGGAACTCCCACTCTCCACCTGTTTCTAATCCCTCTCCTTGAAGAATCTGGACTCTGGAAACAGAGCAGTGATGAAGGTACAGTTCCTCTTTTCAGAGAGCACAAATAAATGAATAGGCAGAAAATATGCTTTTATTGTAGTGAAACCAGTGAGCCTTGTGGAGGTCAATGAGGGCTCCCAGAGGAGAGCCATCTAAGCTCTAGGATCTGCGGATACTTTGGCCTCACTAACTTTCCCCTCTTCTCTGAAGCCCACACATAGAGGCTGAGCACCAAACTTCATGGTTCTTCCTCATCAGAGTACCTGTCCTACCCTGCAGGGAGTGACCAATCATCATCTTCCAATGGAACTCCAAAATCAAATTCTTTAACCTAGCCTGACATTCCAGGCCCTCCAGGTTTCCACCACTTCTCACATATCTCACCCAATTGCTTCACTTCCCAACCACAATCACCCTATGTACCCTTTTCTACATAATCCAAACTCCAGTCAGGACTTCTTGCATGTTTTGTATCCCACCAAATTTTCTCTAGCTTTCAGCCATTTCCTAATATTGCTTTTCAACCTGGAAGACCCTTTCACCACAATTCCCATATGGCTGTCTCTTTTTTGTTCTTCAGGATTCAATTTAGGTGATATTAGTTTCCTTGGAAGTCTTCCTGTTCTGATTCTACCCATCTCCAACACATACTCTCTCTTCTCTGCACTGCTGAGCTTCCATTGAACTCAATACTATCTCTGCCTAAACCTTAACACACTGTATTGAAATCATGTAGGTGTCCATCTCCCTCACTGTACTGCTGTCGTTTGATACCACAGATGTATCTTATTAATTATGCATAATGGTACCCAGCACATAGGAGGTGTTCCATGTGTACTTACAAAATAGTGAATGAATGAACAAAGAAACAAATGAATGCTGATAGCTCTTCCAAACTTGCTTTGTGCTCTTAGCCTCCATGTCTTTGACAATGCTGTTCCATTGAAGTCCTCTTTCCCTTCTCCATCTTTTTGCCAAGTCCGCTTGGAAAACACCCATTTTTCCTGAGACCCAGAATATCTGTGATGCACCAATACAAAGACTTCTCAGCAAAACAGGTTTCTTAAGGAAATCACCCTTTTATCATAAACTAATCATCTCTGGATCATTGGTTTGGGATCCTTGCAGAAGGCAGGCTTTGTTAAAGTGGTTTTGAAAACTGACTTTCAGTCCTTTTGGGCTACTGTTTGCAGAAGTTTAGATGTGCATTCCAGAAGGTCAAGGATCTTTTAAGTGTCAGTACATACTTCCCTTCCCCCACCAATCACTCCCTTGAGAATGTTCTATTTTAAAAAGCATTAAAAAAAAAAAAAACTACACTTCTGGACCAATTCATCTGCAATTTGCTATACTTCATAGGGCTCAAAGCCCCCGCGTGCCTAAACTACTAGGAAAGATTTCTGGACACGTCAATAAAAGTATCTTAATGAACAACAGCTGTAAAGAACATGTCTTTAAATAAATTGATTCCAAATTTCCCTGCATGTTTCTGTGATTTCGCTTTTCAAATGGGCACCCCTGACTTTAAGCTTGGCTATCTAAAAAAAAGAAAAGCTGGAGGGAAAAAAAATCACATATTTTTTCCAAAAAATTTCATTGTCTTGCTTTTCTACACCATTCTTTGTTTGAAGAGGTTAATGTGCGTTCATGCCGATTACCTCATTCCAGCTTGTAATAGCTCTTTGGAGCGAAAGGAGGCAAGTTATACATCTTCTCCATTTTGAATGCGATACAGAAATTTTACAGGGTTGTCCGTATTGGAGACTGGGATTAGAACTCAGATCTGTGATTTTTGAGGATTATCTTCAGACCCTGGGATCCACCATCTCTTAAAACAAAATCGAAAATCTGTTTCTCTCCAGAAGAGAACACGTACGATGGGAACCTCTGTACTGCACCCTGTTGAGGCTCCTTGAACTTCATATCTCACATACATGAGCACTAGTTGGTGCAATGTTTGTATTCAGTTACAAAATGAAATGAGAGGGTCAAATGTGGCAAATTCCTTAATACTCAAAAAACCTTTTCTATCAATTACTCTCCACCCGAAATCATATTTAAACTATCAATTGTATTTCAACTTTACAAAGAATGAACTTGTTTTATGAATCAGTGATAAATAAAGAAGTGGCCCTTGGAAGAGGATTGCGATAGATGCTTCCATAAGGGGTTTTAATAGCACAGCAGATGGTCTTTTTTTTTTTTTTTTCCTTACACAGGAGGCTAGAAATCAAAATTTGGCTCTCCAGCCGCATGGTTTCCCTTCTCTGATCTACTACTCTGGACATCTGGGTTTCTGGTGGATTGTGTTCAATCAGCGGTGTTGAGGTAGTAAATATTTCACCATCCAGTTTCCCTCTTTCATTCTTACTGACTAAAAGGAGAGAGAGCCCAGTAGATTCCTATCTTGAAGATCCTCCTCTGTCACCTTGCACACACTGTCACTGAAAAAGCGGCATGCGACGTCGTTTCGCTGGAGCAAAGACAAATGCATAGTGGTGGGAGGTAGGATGGAGGAAAGGAAGGGTTGAATTAGGACCCAGAAATTGTTGAATAGAACAAAATGAAAAGCTGTTCCTAATTTGAAAAGTGAGTTGACGTCTGTTACTTTGGTATGCGGTAAAACATGTTTTTCATCTAAGACATAATAAAAGCTACAAGCTTTTTACACTGTGCATTAAAAGTTGCATCTTTAAAGGAGCATCTTTTCATAGAGAGCACATGCGGGGTCCTCTTTCTAATGATACTTTTAAACATTTTATATGTACAGTGGGTGAAATAGCCCCTAGTCCTCGCAAATCCTAAATGAATTGACAGAACACTTTTGTAGAAATGACTGTTAGGGGTCTATTGACATTGCGCTTTTTGCTCTGTTTCTATAAATATAAAATTTATGTTCAAACTAAGTGTGAGAGTAGACTACATCATTGGGAGAGCATTAAAAGAGGAGAAAGTTTCCATGACATGCATACAACCCAAAGGAACCCTAGGGTCAAGGCAGATGAAAAGGAGGTGGGAACAAGGACCTTGTTTCTGTGGATTCACAAAAAAGTTTACATGCTGAGTCTGAGGTCAAATGGAAAAGGGACTTGGGGAGCCATACCATCACAGAGCTGCACTCCTGCAGGGTCCATAGACATTTTATGTTACATAAATGGTACCCCCTAGAGTTGTACAAATGTAGTGCCCCTGTTGAGAAGGATGACAACAATTTTAAACATCGTCATGTGGAATAAGAAAGATAAATGTTTAGGAACCCTTCTTTCTTTTGTCTCTACTGTTATTTCTTTTTAAAATTCCTTCTTAGTCTCTTTCTCTGACAATTCTTTCTTCACCTGTCCCCTTTCCTCCAGTTTTATTCTCTTGGGCCCCTTAATAGACTCACTTCTCATGTTCCCTGCATCCTCTTTCTATGGTACCTCATTTACACGCAAGAGTTTTAACAACTACCTGCCTATATAATGTTTCAAATCTTTATCTCCAGACTGGCCCCTATAAGGAGCTTCAGCTCTGCACATCCAACCGCCTCTTGGATATCAAGCTCTATCTAAATATCTCCTGGATCCTCTCCTCAACACTTCCCAAATTAAACTAATGGTCAATCCACTAACTCCGCTCTTTCACCTCCTAGTAAATTGCCCCATCATTAGATTAGCATAGTCTGGAAGCCCAGACTAAAATCTTGGAGATCATCCTAAGCTGTTTTCCTGATCTGTACTCTGGATATCTGATCAGTCAACACACCTAGGAAATTTTTCATGCCCAGGCCCTCTTCTCCACAACCTCGGCTGCTGCCTTAGTTCAAGTCTATATTATATCTTGTACAGTCAAACTGCCTAGAGTTTTCCAATTTACTTAAGATTTATGCATTGTAGCACCTTGTACACATCAGGGCAGTCATGGTTGTTTGAGCCAATGACTAAATTAATGATGTCTGCATTGTGTGCTGTGCTTTTGATGTTTTCACAACCAAGCATATTTACCAATAATTAGATGATACTTATTCAACAATTTCTTATTGGGCACCTGAATATATATAAACCCTCTTGGCCTTCCATGTGCTATATGTCTCAATGCAAAGGATGCCAAAATAAAGAAAAATACATTTCACATTAAAAATGTAATTAATGATAAGAATACAAAGTGAAAAATTATAATGATGATTAATAAAAGTAATAATTTGAATCAAAAACTAAAATTTTGGTACTAATAGGACCAAATAAATTTAGAGATGACAGATTTTTGAGGTTGAAAGCAGCCAAAGACAGGCTCTATGAAGGAGGCAGGGCTTAAAAGAAAAGGTGGGAGTTTTAGAAGAGTGAAAGCAGGAACAGAAGGATGCTTTGCAAGTGGTTAGTTTCAGCAGGAACATGAAGATAAATAGCATCTATTACTGGCATCATTAGGAAAATAGGGCAACGGAAATGTATATGTTAAGATTATAAACCTAATGACATATTGATATTTTGGCGAGAGGCACTATAATACAGTAAAAGAGTTCTGGTCTAGTCTTCATAGACTAGACTTCAAATCCAAGTCCAGTACTTGTTAACTGGGTGCATGAAAAATTTTCCTAAACCCTCCGAACTTTTGTTTTCTTATCTGTAAAATAAGGGTAATACAGTATATGCCATGGTATTTTGTAGGAATTAAATGTGAGGGTATTGAAGTCACAAGATAGCTGTCTAACAAGTCCTCTGAGTTCCATCCAAGGTCTGGCCAATAGGAATATTCTAGCTTCTGGGCCTGGGTAAGTCAAGGCCACCAGCCCTTAGGCAAATGCTGTCTGAAGACAACAGGCTACAATAGGTAATGACAGCTCTCGTGGACTTCAAATAGAGACGTCATAGTCCAGCTTCATCTTTCTCAAAGCATAGAATGCCAGGTGTCAATGGTTACCAAATCCAGCCCTTAAGGTCTCCTTTTTCTTTCAGTGATTGTAACTTTGGTCCACATATTGGATGTCCAAAGAGTTAGTTCTGCAGCTACCACAAGTGTGAAAATCCCTAATTTGGTCAAACCCCATTATTGTATCAGTAGGTTAATCAAGAACCATGTCAAATTTATTATGTTTCACAATTGATGGTAAATGATATTTGTGAAGTACCTATTAGTCTATACTCTTCAAATTCATAAAATGATTTAATGCATGTGGGTACATACATTTAATGGTGCTCTGAACTGTTAAAGTGATTCATAAGAGACTTTTCTAATCAAAATTGTGTCAGCAATAGTATTTTTAATGCACAAAATTTAGTTACTTAAAGAAAACCTATAGTGGAGTCCCCACTGTGGCTCAGTGGTAACGAACCTGAGTAGTATCCCTGAGGATGCAAGTTCAATCCCTGGCCCTTCTCAGTGGATAAGGATCTGGTGTTGCCCTGAGCTGTGGTGTAGTTTGCAGATGCTCAGGGCTCTGATGTGGTGTTGCTGTGGCTGTGGTAGAGGCCAGCAGCTGCAGCTCTGATTCAACCACTAGCCTGGGATCTTCCACATGCCAAGGGTATGGGCCTAAAAAGAAAAAAGAAAGAAAGAAGTAAAACCCACAGTGAATATTCTATAAAGAAAATAATTATTTTAAAGAGGAAAAAAAGAATTATTTTAAATTAAATAATTTACTGATCAAAACTTTGATACATTTTAATTTTGCTTTTGCTTTTTGGCCAAATCTTTGGCATGTGAAATTTCCCAGGCCAGGGATCGAACCCGTGCTGTGGTTGAGGCCTGCACCACAGCTGGGCAAATGCCGGATCCTTAACCTGCTGCACCACCTGGAAACTTCCTAGTTTGATTGTTTGTCTTAATTTAGATGTTTTTCTTTTTTTCCCCCCAAAAAAACCTCCTGGGAAAGAATCTTAACATATTCGAGTATAGTTCCATCTATATGGCAATGTATAATTTATTTTTCCCACAGTTACTTAGTCAAAAGGAAAATTGTCAACCTTTTTCTTTGGAATTAAGTAAAAAAGGAAATTGAGGTTCCTTAGTTTAAGAGGAAGAATGTGTGGTACAAAGCGGATAGGCTTGGAATTCTACTAAAGCTGCATTGAAATCCCTGTTCAGTACTTTCAAGTTTTGTGAACCTGGGTGACTTTTTTTTTCTTTAGGGACATACCTGAGGGATATGGAAGTTCCCGGGCTAGTGGTTGAATCGGAGCTGTAGCTGCCGGCCTATACCACAGCCACAGCAACGTGGGATCCGAGCCGTGTCTGCGACCCATGCCACAGCTCATGGCAGCACTGGATCCTTAACCCACTGAGTGAGGCCAGGGATTGAACCAGCGTCCTCATGGATACCAGTCGGGTTCATTACCGCTGATCATAACAGGAGCTCCTACCCTGGGTAACATTTTTTTTTTTTTTTTTGCCTCTCAGTCTTTTCATTTATAAGAGAGCAATGGTGTGGCCATTCTCATGTTATTATCCCGAGGAATAAATGAGTCTGTATGCGGGAGTGCCTGGCCTTCAGCAGGCCCTCCAGTGGTACCCATTGTCTTCCCTTCTGAACACATCAGGGCCCTGCCCAAGCCCAGACCCCTGGAAAATGGTCAGTCTAGCTCACCCCAAAGCAGGCCAGATGTTCACTTAGCATTCAGACACCCCTTCTGGGGAACTCACTGACAGCCTTCACAAATACTCTGATGTTGCTAGAAAAGAGAGTGGATCCCTTTAATATGCTTATTTTTCTTAAATAAGAGGAGAACACAAACCTGTAAATACCAAGTGACTTTTGATGAACAGTTGTAATACAAAGATTAAACCAATTTTTCTCTAGAGTTACCTTTGGCCAACAACAACAACAAAAATCCACCAATGCAGATCTTTTCCAACATAAAAGAGAAAAATAGATGACAGCATTTTATTTAATTGAAAAATCCTAGCCTTTGAACATTATGAAAACCATATTTTATAAGGGAAATAATAAGGTGATTCCAACAGACAATTTTCTACATTAAACTCATGAAAAGGTAAATTTTGAAAGAGTTAATGGTATCTGACCAGGGCCTATGTACTAGTAGAAAGCATGTAATGGACTCCTGCATAAAGGGTTCGTGGGTTTATCTTCAGCAAAATTTTAATCCCAGATGGAAGAATAAACAAAAGAAGAAATCCTAAAAGCTAACTGGAAAGGCAGCAAAGTATACACTGGCAGAGGGTTGTTTCCTTGCTATCTTAAGACTTCAGTTTTCATTTATCTGCTTTTGTCTTTTTAGGTAATTCTTGGCATATTACCAGGAGAAATTTACACGGAAAATATACATGAGAAAACCACATTCTGTGTGTTCTGAGTTGTCAGAATAATTTGCATGAAAGTGTGAATTCTCTCTTTCACTGTTTTCTTTCATAATGTTAGTACATAGGTGAAAAAGCAGATAAATCAACGTAAAACAACAGCAAAAAACCAAAACAGAAATTCAAGTTTATAAGAAGATGCCTTCCTTTTCTGCCGAGCACAAATATATATGTATATATTCCATTAATTATTACTGATTTATTTTAATATTTAGTCTATGTAATAACTACTAAAACAATAATCACTAATATGAATTTTGTACTATGTTAGGGAAAGATTACTGCCAGCCTGGTGTTCTTTTTTTTTTTTGTCTTTTATTTTAGGACTGCACCTGTGGCATATGGAGGTTCCCAGGCTAGGCACAGAATCAGAGCTGTAGCTGCCAGCCTATGCCATAGCCAAAGCAATGTCAGATCCGAGCTACATCTGTGACCTACACCACAGCTCATGGCAATGCCGGATCCTTAACCCACTGATTGAGGCCAGGGATCGAACCTGCATCCTCATGGATTCTAGTCAGATTTGTTTCTGCTGATCCACAATGGGAATTCCACAGCCTGTGTTCTGAAGTTGATTCTCACCAGCACGTGAGAACTGTGCCTATCTTTTCACAACTCAGGATTCAGTAATGTCACATTGGTAACTTGAAATTGGCCAAGGTGGAAGTACTTACACCATGAAAACTGCCAAATGCTATAAATCAAGGCTTGCTTTTCAGAATGCTGATGGTTAAACATTTATCATTATTGAAAACACAAGCGGTAACAAGTGTCACTGTGGAAACTGCTTCTTGGAAAATGGGAAAATGTTAGCAGTGATGCATAAGGAAAGAGTCATGCAAGAGTTCCCGATGTGGTTCAGTGGAAATGAATCTGACTAGCATCCATGAGGATGCAGGTTTGATCCCTGGCCTTGCTCAGTGAATTAGGGATCCGGCATTGCCATGAGCCGTGGTGTAGGCTGCAGACGCGGCTCAGATCCCAAGTTGCTGTGGCTGTGTCATAGGCCTGCAACTATAGCTCTGATTTGACCCCTAGCCTGGGAACTTCCATATGCCTCTAAAAAGAAAAGGAAAAAAAAAAGGAAAAAAGAGTCATGCACTTCAGAGCGCTACAGATTGAGGTCTGGTTGTTGTTCTGTCCTACAGCAACACCACTAAAACTATTACTTGCTTATGTTTGTTAAGTGCATGTAATGTGCCAAGCATTATTTTAAGTATTTTACACTGTATACTACCTAATTTAATCCTCACAACAATTTTGTCAGTCTATTCTACTGTACTAAACAGGAAACTGAGGCATTCAAGCCCTATGTAACTTTCCAAAAGTTAACACAGTTGAGAAACAGAAGATTGAGTTCATATAAAATATTAAACCTATGGTCCATAGCTGAATAATCTTGACTATGTTAGTTAACTTCTATAAAATGGAGATTAAATACCTACATTCTTAACATTTAAAATAAAATGAGGCATGAAAGGGACCTATAGCTGTACCTGACATATAACAGGAGGATCATATATGTGCATTATCTTCTCTCTCCATTAGAATAAACTCAACCAGAATAAGATTTTTTTTTCCAGAAACAGTCATTGAACATGTTACTCCTGATAGAGGTCTTGTCAATTACATAAAAAGAACACAGAAGAAGCTAAAGAAAATAACTCAATGATAATAACTCAATGGCACAGGGAAAAGAAGAGAGCACCACCTATTGAAGCTGCCTTCAAGCTGTACACACAGAGCCTTCTTCAAACCAGGATCTCCCTGCCCCGGTGAACATAGCCTGGCTCTCAGGGCAACGTCAGAAGATGCTCCCCCCTATGTTCTTTGCCATTTATCAATTGATTGCCTATCTGCTCCAAGTTTATCTTCGGTCATTTCTTTTGTGAAAGCATGGAGAAATAAAGTTTCTCTTGCTAGCCAGCATGATGTTAGGCTTGTCAGACATTGTAGGATGGCATTTTCCTTCCTGGTTCTAGTGTGCTCTCTCAGCAGACTCCTGCATCACTTCCAGCTCCGGCAGTTCACACATTTCCCCAGTGCCTGGCATTTGCAGTGCTGGATTCTCCAGTACTGGAGAACTGAACAGTTTCTCCAGCACCTGACTCCTGCTGTGCACTAGCTGTCGGCAGCATTCAGCCACCAATTGTTTTCCAAAGCAAGTCCTCTCCAGTGATTTTGCAGCAGTCTCCAGCAGGTCGCACCCCCTGGCACTCTAAAGGAGATTGGTATGCACAACAGAAACTTCTCTGCCACCCTCAGAGCCATGACCATGCCCTCCAACAAGGACTGCCTTGTGGATGTGGATGGGAAGTTCTTCCTTGGGCCCCCTATTTCAGTCCTAAGGATAGTGGTTTCTTCTTCTATCTGTTATTCCTGTGTCCTTTAAAGTTCTCTTTATTTCTCGTTAGCCAATTCTTCATCACTTCAGTCCTCTGTTTTAGCTACTAATTCTTACACTAAATGTTCCTTGTTCAAATTACTCTGTGGCTTCTGTCTTGTGATTGGACCTTATCTGACAGGCTCTCACTATTGCCCTTACATAGATCATAAATCATGATTAAAGCGGGCTTGGAATCAGATCCTAGGCCAGTAGCAAAGACATTAGGCTCAAAGCAAAGCCCCAAGGCAAGTTAATTCAAGACATTTCTAGAAGTTTCTTTGACTCTTAGGTCCACTGATATTCTAAGTTCTTGAGGAGAGAGTGAATTGAGTTCTGTTTCTCTGCATAATTAGAATATCTTTTGCCCAATTAATGCTCTAACACTAACTTAGCTTGAACTTCTTCCTTGTTAGAAGGGAGGAAGTTAGTTTCACAGACCAGGAAACTTTCTAAACCAAAAACTCAGTGGCTTAAGGGTATTGAGGGGTTCTCTACGGGTCCTATGATTCCATGTCTTTTGGCCATTGAGAAAAATCTGGATTTGCATTTCAGTAAAATGTTGAAATTAAATTACTTTTAGTTAAGCTTGAAGTTGGAAAATTATACCATACCGAGTGAATAAATCATTGTAACATGTTCTAAGTACCTCCTAGTTTTCATTTCTATGGCATTGAAATAATCCATATAGGTTTTCTTGGCTCCAGCAGGAGTAAATATCCCAATGTACTCTGATTAAATCACTGGAAAATGCAGGAAAAATTCCTCCTTTTGGAAACAGTTTTATTGGGTCAGATTCTCATCATAAGAAAGCTATAGAGATTTTATATTTAGAAAATCAAAACAAAAAAATTGAGAAATTGTATTACTCTCTCTTTAACAAGTGTATCAGCCTATGTAATTCCAAGGAATGTTTATATAGAAAATACAGGAAAAAATATTTTTCATATAAAAACTGCATAGGGCTAGATGGGAAAAAGACTCAGCCTGTTGTTTATAAGCATGCATACCAATATAAAATTGGGAGCTGCTATTGGAGTGTTACGGTAACACTCCAATAGCAATTACCATTTGATGATGATCTTTTCAAACTGAAATATTGGAGTATAATTTAAACTTCAGAAACTTTAAATTCCAGCTCTTCCATCATATATGGCTAGTTTCTTTCCAAAATATTTTTAAATAGAAAATTTCAAAATTTATCATGTAACACCCAGGCTTTTTCCTGAGTCTGCCTGATTCTTTCATGCAAGACTGTCTGCTTGGAAACAAAAATGGATTCTTTCAGGCCACATGACCACTAATAAGAACATTTTTAAGTAATATAAATCAAACAATGCCTAGATTTCAGTGTATGTATTATTTAGTGCAAAAATATGGCCTTGCAAACCTCAGAAAGGCCTACAGAGTAACAGGGTCCTATAATTCTAAGTTACTAAGGAAATGTTAAGTTATACTGAGTATCTTCTGCTTATGTTTGAAGGCAATTTTTTTTTTTTTTTTGTCTTTTTACCTTTATGTAGAGCCGCACCCGCGGCATATGGAGGTTCCCAGGCTAGGGGTCTAACAGGAGCTATAGCCGCCGGCCTTCGCCACAGCCACAGCAACGCGGGATCCAAGCCACGTCTGCAACCTACACCACAGCTCACGGCAACGCCGGATCCTTAATCCACTGAGCAAGGCCAGGGATTGAACCCGCAACCTCACGGTTCCTAGTCGGATTCGTTAACCACTGAGCCACGAAGGGAACTCCTCTTCTGCTTATGAAAAGACAAAAGCGTGTAAAGCATTTTTAGGAAGAATTAAATTTGAAATAATTAGTTTTTATTTTTAGCTTTGAGTGCTTAAAAGGATAAACCCGTAGCTATTCAACAAAACTCATTCTCACATGGGTTCTGATACTCAAGATTTTCATAATTAGTTTAAAGCATGCCACTGTACTCCATCCATCACTGTTAATATGTCCAAAGAGCTACTCTTTGTTGAATGTTTACTTTACAATAATTATCTACATCTATTATCTCACTAAATGTAATTTCTGTTTTAGTGGTTTTGAAGCTGAGATCCCAGACAGGTTAAGATATTTCCCCAAAGGCATAAGTTGTTAAGAGGCAAAAATGAAATTTGACCGAGAAGTACCTTAAAAGTATTATGCACACTGCCATTATTCCATATTGCTTTTCCTTGATTCTAAGGCTAATGTGGGTCCTTTAGGAACCCAGTGAGTGACTTGGTGCTATGGGGGAATTTGCTTGTTTGTGAAAAATGATATTTAAATTTCAAAGCAATGGACTTAGACTAGAAAGAGTTTTAATTACCCCCCCCCCCTTGTTTAGTTTCTTTTTCAGTTAGCTTACCCAGTTTGGTCATCATAAAAATATCTCATCTATACCAGAAAAAATTAGCAAATTTCTCTCTCTTTTTAAAGGAGTATTTCCAGTTCATTATCTAAAGAACTTAATATATGTTTTCACTTCAAGTCAGGAAAGATCCCTATTTCAAGATGTATTAACTTTTCTAATGCAGCTCAGAGCCCTTCTTGAAACATTCAGGGCTTGGAAGCCTAAAGAAATTTTAATGCAACTTCCAAATGGGTCTCACCCTTCTAGGGAGTAGCTTTGGCACTGGGAGAATTTGGCTCAGCATATTTCAGCAGAGTCTAAGCTCAGGAAGTCAGTTCCTTGGAAAGATGAAACATCTGAACATGTAAATTATTAGTTCAGTTGCAGCTCTATGTGTTACATGTGTAGAAATGCAAAAACACATTTGTTCAAGGCATTTGTCATTAGCTTCTACATTGGACCGTCTGAAAACTTAGATATCTTTACATAAACACATGAGTCACCTTTTATAAAAGACAATTTTCCATATAAGCAAGCTATTGATAAATGTGGAGTCAAAGACATTTTCTCTTTGGCGGTTGTAAAATCTTCTACAAGTGATAAGAAAGAACATCTTTAAATGCAATGAGTTTCAGAGGATAACTTGTCACCAAGAGGACAAAAGCCAAGGAGTCCCAGCATCTCTCACTCTCATGTCCAAATGTGGAGCACATTGGCCAGAAACCTTTCACTCTCTGAGGTGAGTCATGGGTCTAGAGAGCTGCCTCTTGTTTAGGAAAAGAGAGTCACAGCTTCCTCTTTATGTCTTCTAAGGCTGCCGCTGTTTAAATGTCTTTTATCTTAGAATTTTGGAGGATTTTTTTTTTTTAATAAATAATGAGATGTAAAGTGGCTGGTGTTTTGGGAATGTCCACTTGGTGGATCTTATTCCAGGTGACTCATGTTTCTATCTGTTTCAAAACAAGCGATTAGCTGTGTTAGTAGAATTAAGAAAGATGAGAAAAATCAAGTTGTTTTTCCAGAATATTTATTACATGGTCCATTGTGGAACAAAAGACTGTCCAACAAATACCTCTCAAACACTGATATCAGTTGCAGCTCTAACTGAAAGCACCCTAGCCCCATCCTAACCCCTGCCCACCAGCTTTAATTGCTCTTTGCCTCCCCCTAAGTTTCACCCACCTTCTTTATCACGTCTTTATTTAGGATGTATTTGCATTTCATCATAATAGCTTATAATAATTTGGCACTTTGTCTTCTCTCCTCTCTCACTTGACTATGAGAACTCCAAAGGCATGGACTTTGTCATAACACATTTTTATAAATCCAATCCCTTGTACTTACTGGAACTGCTGCAGAGATGGTGCCTAATAAATATTGGTAGAATATTGAAAACTTGAATGAATTAACTAATTAGGCATTTATCAATAAAGATAGGACAACTGATAATACCAATTAGCTGATTCTAGATTTCCAGAGTTGAGAATTCTGGATTTTGTTTGGTAAAACATTTGGGATAGAGATTTTTTTAGGCTAAATGTGATTGGCTGTTCAAAAATTATCATTTTCTATTCCAATAAAATTTGACCTGTTATAAATGCTATGACAACATATAATAAAATTTTTAAAATAAAGAGAAAAAAATTACATAATTTAACACCCTAACAGCATTTCTACCAATATGCTTATGGAATACAGCCCCACATTTTTTGCTAAGAACATTTCTATTGAATTACTGCAGACACAAACAGTATAACCATAATTGAACTAATGATGAGAAAAATGCTGAGCAGTAATTGAAAACATTGCCAAAAACTACCCTTTACTATAAGGAAAATAACTGTTAAATGTTGATCTTAATTGATATGTGTGTATTTGAGTACATTATTAGAAAAGCTTAGACTTTTTAAAGTATTTTTTCATTATAAAAGGAATTCATCATTGAAAATGTGAAAAATTAGCATAAAAGAAACAAAAGAAAATGCATAGACTTGAGTAAGCAAGTAAACACAGAGACAATTAACATGAGATATTTTCTTCTATACTATATATATTTTAAACAAAAATTTGAGCTATATTCATACAAAACATTTTTGTCAATTAACTTTGAATATTGATTTGTTTAAAGTCATGTAATCAAAGAGTCTTAAGAAAAACTTCTTTTATACTATTTATTTATTTAAAGACATCACTGGCAGTTTAACTGTTTTTCCTAGTTTAGACTTTTTAGCCAGATCTGATTTTTTTTGTATATAATTTGTTTTTCAATACATTTATCATTCTACATAAATCCATGGTTGAATTTTTACATTAACTAAATACTTGAGAAAACTTTCAATGTTCTTGCTGCCTACCACTAAATTAAATTTCACAAAAATGGAGAAAGGCCTGTATTCCCATCAGCAGTGGGAATTTTCTTGTCCCTTCATCAATATTAAATTATGGTGTATAGGTTGCCTTTTTAAAAAATGTTTATAGATATAAAGATATGCATGCTATTTTATTATTAAAAAATTCCTAACTATGGTTACAAAGAGATTCTTATGTCCCATATTGTTTATTTGTATCTTTTTTATTTTTTACCTAAAAATTCATTTTCAAAAAAATGCATAACATGGTAACAAAAAACATTTATGGGGAGTTCCTGCTGTGGCTCAGTGGGTTAAGAACCCGACCACCTATGAGGATAAGGGTTTGATTCCTGGACTTGCTCAGTGGGTTAAGGATCTGGTGTTGCCACAAGCTGCATAGTAGTTTGCAGATGTGGCTCAGATCCCACGTTGCTGAGGCTGTGGTGTAGGTGGGCAGCTGCAGCTCTGATTTGAGCCCTAGCCTGGGAACTTCCATGTGCTGCAGGTGCAGCCCTTAAAAAAAAAGAAAGAATATTTATGCACAGGAGAAAATGCACACATAAAAAGGAAAAATGGAGTTTCCTGGTGGTTCAGTGGGTTAGGATCCAGTATTGTCAGTGCTGTGGCTCAGGTTCCATCCCTGGTCCAGAAACTTCCACATGTCACAGGTGTGGCTAAAAAGGGAAACGTTTCCCTTTTTTATTCAATTACCACTATTTCCTCTTCCCAAAGATGATCGGTATTAACAATTTTCTCAGCTATCCTTCCAGGAAAAGAAAAAGAATATTCCTGAATATATACAGAGATTCCTTTTTTAAAAGTACATATATAGGACTTTTTTCTTTCCTTTTTTTTTTTTTTGGTCTTTTTAGAGCCTCACCCTGGGCATATGGATGTTCTCAGGCTAGGGGTCGAATCACAGCTGTAGCTGCTGGCCTACGCTACAGCCACAGCAACACCAGATCCAAGCCATATCTGTGACCTACACCACAGCTCACTGCAATGCCAGATCCTTTACCCACTGAGAGAGTGCAGGGATTGAACCTGTGTCCTCATGAATCCTAGTCAGATTCGTTTCTGCTGAGCCACAACAGGAACTCCCATATATGTTCTTTGATTTATATTCCTTTGATTATGATTACATATTACTTTCCATATACTTATTTCCCATTTGCATTTTATTGTTTAGTGAATTTTATCCATTATCTCTCGAGTGCAAGTGACTTTAAGAGCCATTTTTTCTTTGTTTTGGTTTGGTTTCGGCCATGCCTGCAGCATGTGGAAGTTCTCGGGACCTGCACCATAGCAACTATCTGAGCCACTGCGGTGACAATGTCTGATCCTTAACCTACTGGGCTGCAAAGGAACTCCAATTTGGCCATTTTGGACAAATTGCCTTGCAGAGATTCTGGGAAGATACCTTGCCTCTACTCTAATCCCAGCTCCAGCCTGATCTCTTCTACTGTCCTGAACAACTCTAGGAAGGGCAGCCAGGCAGATTCTGGAGGCTGTGAGTCAGAAGACAGCAGTGATTCTATTTTCTCTCTGAACCTGGGCAATCGAATGTGAAATCTCAGCCCTAGGGTCTGAAAGAGGAGGTCCTTGGGGCGAGCCTGACCTTTGGAAATATATATACCCAACCTTGCTACAACCCCCAGGATGCTAAGGAAATTCTGAACAATTGTACTGGATCCTCTCTACTTCCAAGGCAAGATGAGCTTAAGGACACCAGAGTACAAAGGAGCTTCCCCTTGGTATCTTTACAAAGAATAGGCAATCTGCCTGATTCTTCACAATGATCCTAAAGTTTCAGAGACAGATCTTAGTAACGTTTATTGCTCTGATTCGCTCCCCTCTGGGCACATGGGAGTCTGGGTTTCTTTGTCCCCTTGTAACTGAGTGGAGCCATGTGACCACATCTAGCCAATTAAATGGATGCTTAACATTTGAGTTACCTTTGCTTAATTCTCTTTTTCTTTCACACTCGTGTGGCAAATCTTGTATCCTTGTTTTAAAAGGAGGAGCACTTTAAGAGGATATAGGACCTCTGTTCTTTTTATTTTTTTTCTTTCTAGAGTATCTTAATTTTATTTTTTTCCAGTTTTATTGAGAAATAATTGACATGCATCAATCACTGTATGAGCTTTGGACATACAGCATGATGGTTTGATTCACATATCTTGTGAGATGATTACCACAGTTGGTTCAATTAGCATCCATATTCTCATATAGATATAGTCAAAAGAATAAAAAAGAAGAAAAGAAAAAAGGAAAAAAATTCTCCTTGTGATGAGAACTCTTAGGATTTACTCTCTTAAAACTATCGGACATGCCACACCGTAAGGTTAGCTGTAGCCATCCCACTGTAGATTACATTCCTATTTATCTCATAACTGGAAGTGGATGCCAATAAAACAATGTGATGGTTTCTCAAAAAAATTAAACTAACATTACTGTATGATCCAGCAATCCCACTTCTGGGTACATACTCAAAGATTTGAAAGCAACATCTCAAAGAGATATTTGTTCATAGCAGCATTATACACAATCACCAAAATGTGGAAGCAACACAGGTGTCCAACTATGGATAAATGGATAAGCAAAATGTGGTGTATACACACAGTGGAATATTAGTCAGTCTTAGAAAGAAAGGAGATTCTGACACACGCTATGACACAGATGAACCTTGAAGACATTATGCTAAATGAAATAAGCCAGTCACAAAAATACAAATGCTTAAGATTTCATTACATGAGGTATTTAGAGTAATTGAAATCATAGACAAAAAGTAAAATGGTGATTGCCCAGGACTAGTAGGAGGGGGAAAGGGGAAATTATTGCTTGATGTGTATAGGCTTTTGTTTTTACAAGATGAAAATAGTTTGCAGATGGATGATGGCTATGGTTACACAATAATGTGAATGTACTTAATACACTAAACTGTACATTTAAAAATAGTGATAGAAAATGTTTTGTTATATATATTTTATCGCAATAATAGAATGAATTGAATAAAAAAACTCAGCATGCATTTGGTACTGCTTATATAAAATGCATGTGTATGTAACCAAGGCATGTAAATTTTTAGAAAATAATAGCAGTTCCATATTACTTGTAGGAATATCTATAATGTACTGACAAGAAGAAAAAGTAATTTGCTGACTAATATATACGGTATAATTACATTTAATAAAAAGCAATTGGGAACACTTTAATATATCTTTAAATATGAGGGTGATAGAGGGATGATTTATGTTTCATTTGTACATGTATAGTATCACTCATTTCAACAACCACAAACTACTAGCATAATTTTAAATTTCTATATTTATAAGTACAGAAAATGTAAAAAGTATAATTTTAGTAAAGCCACATTATATAGTAAGGGATGCAACCCACTGTCTTTCATATTTGATGAATATATCTTCCCAGTTTGCTTTATGCCTTTTAATTGTGTCATAGTATAGAAGTATTTTAAGGTAATGACATGTAACATACTGTATGTTATTATAAGTATTATTATATATCATTATATTAATATAAAGGTTATTATAATCTTACATTTCTTATGTACTGCTTACATTATATAGTACTTATTTATATATTTAAAAATATATATCTATATATAAAATTTTAAAATATTTCAAATATATATATCCTCCTGCCATCTATTGATTTATTCCCATTTTTGAAAGTCTTGCTACAGTAATGAAAATATTCATAAGCCTAAACAGTGAAGAGAGTCAACCCAAGAAATGCTGTTCAAGAAACTTTATTAATAAGAATAAAATATCACAAAGGTGTTATAACAAACAATACCTCAAGTCTCCATAGCTTAAAATAGTAGAAGTGTTTTCCTTGCTGATACATGGCTTGTTGGCAATAGTTTCTGTTCCATGAAGCCATTCTGGGATCCAGGTGTTTTCCACTTTATGGAACTGCTATCATCTGTACTTGGCTTCTAAAATCTCCACGGAAGAAAACAAGTGAGAGGGAGTTCCCATTGTGGTGCAGCAGAAACAAATCTGACTAGTATCCATAAGGATGTGGGTTCAATCCCTGGCCTCACTCAGTGGGTTGGGGATCGGACATTGCCACGAGCTGCAGTGTAAGTTGCAGAAGTGGCTCAGACCCTGAATTGCTGAGGCTGTGGCTGTTAGCTGTAGCTCCTATTCAACCCCTAGCCTGGGAACATCCATATGCCATGGGTGCGGACCTAAAAAGACCAAAAAAAAAAAGAAAAAGAAAAAGGAAAGGAAGGAAGGAAGGAAGGAAGGAAGGAAGGAAGGAAGAAAGAAAGAAAGAAAGAAAGAAAGAAAAGAAAGAAAGAAAGAAAGAAAAGAAAAAGAATAAAGAAAATAAGCGCAAGACAGAATATTGTAAATCCCGTAACTTTCTCAGTCTAAAATTGACACATGCCACCTCTACCCACATTCCATGGTCAGAATCTAATAATATGGCCTCATCTTTTCTACATTTGAGTTGAGAAATGTGACTTAGCTTTGTGGCCGGGAAAAGGAACTGGATTGGTGACTATCTATTCAGTCTTTGCCACAGCCATTAAACCTACTTCATCATCCTACAAACCTGAGTGTATTCAATTTGCATTTTTTGTGTAAAAAAAATTTTAATTATAGTTGATTTACAATGTTGTGCCAATTTCTGCTGTACAGCAAAGTAATTTGGTCATGTGTGTGTGTGTGTGTATATATATATATATATATATATACACCTTTTTTTTGCTATTTTAGAGCCACACCCTTGGCCTTTGGAGGTTCGCAGGCTGGGGGTCCAATCGGAGCTGCAGCTGCTGGCCTAATCCATAGACACAGCAAGGTGGGATCTGAGCTGCGTCTGAGACTTACACCACAGTTCATGGCAATGCCAGATCCTTAACCCACTGAGAAAGACCAGGGATCGAACCCACATCCTCATGGATCCTAGTCAGGTTTATTAACTGCTGAGCCACAAAGGGAACTCCCTACATACACATTCTTTTTAAATATTATTTTCCATCATGGTCTATTCCAGGAGACTGGAGAGAGTTCCCTGTGCTATACAGTCAGACCTTATCACCTATCCATTCTAAATGTAATATTTTGCATCTATTAACCCCAAACTCCCAGTCCATCTTACTGTAAATTTGTATTTAAATATAGTGGAGAATCAAAACAAAGGATTGTAGTCAGTAGCAATGAAATGGTTCTTTGCTACCATTCAATCCTGAAACAAAGGATTGCGGTCAAAGTGGCCAGGAAATATAGATACAAGCAAAGAGTCAGCATATATTCTTATCTTCAGTCTGCGGCTGTAAGAAACTTGAAGATATCAATGGCCTCTAGATTTCAGATTCCTTTTTTTATATTGGAAATAAGGAATTAATCAATTTCCAATTTTAAAAAGTGATCAGCCAGTTGTTCTAGGAAAGTTCTGGGATGATGTCGGTGAGTGGGAAAGCACTGAGACAGGACCTCGGTTTGCCTCCATGACCTTCCAGATCACTTTCTCACGTATCTACTGACACCCTGGGCAAAAATTCAATATTCTGGTTTATTAAGAACAGATTTTTTTTCCTTACTGTACATATTTCTTCCTAACTTCAAAGCCATAAAGGAAAAGACTTCAAGCCTGTCATATATATTTATTCATTCAGCTTTCACAGAGTGTTTTTAAATGATCCTATTTAATTTATATGCCTTTTATTGAGAATCTAGTTTATGACAGGCTCTATGTTGGGAAGTGGAAGTACAGATACATAAGTATAAATAGGCCTTTGAAGAACTTAAAATGTATTCCAAAAAATCTATTTATTCATATAACAAAGCTTTAATGAGCTTCTACTTATAAAGCAGACTGCTCTTATGAAAGTGTTAAAACAGCCAGTTAAGCAAATAAATACATCAGTCATGTTGAAGAATGAAAAGTGCTATGGAGGAAAAACAAACATAACATGGTGCTGGGAGGCTAACTGATTGAGATTAGGTAGGATGTCTCATTGGTACTTGAATTAAAAGAGGAAGATGCACATGCCCAGTTCTGCAGCCAAAGGGACCATTCAGAAAAAGATAGGATAGAAATGATCTGAGTAAATTCAAGAAAAGTGAAGAGCCTAAGGAGGCTGGACACTCACGGTTGAGGAAAGCTGGGACGGAAGATAGATGTTTTAGCAGCTCATCATTGCTTCCTATCCTCTTAGCCTAGGTCTCCAGGAGACCTGAATGCCGTTGGCTAAAGCTGGGTAAGCATTTTTCAGACTGTAGTAGTTTGTTAGGGCTGTGTGATGGTTAATTGTATCTTTCAACTTGACTGGGCTAAGGATGCCCAGAGAGCTGGTTGAACAATTGTTTCTGAGTGTGTCTGTGAAAGTATCTCAGGAAGAAATTAGCCTTTGAATCAGAAGACCAAGTAATGAAGCTCTGCCTTCCCAATGACAGGTGTCATCCAATCTCCTGAGGGACTGAATACAGCAAAAAGGTGGAGAAGAGCAAATTCATTCTCTCTGAACCGAAACATCCATTTTCTCCTGCCCTCCAGACATCTTTGCTACCAGTTTTCAGCTTTCAGACTCAGACAGGAACTTACACCCTCAGTCCCTCCCCTTGATCCCCCGTTCTCATACCTTCTGACTTGGACTGAATTATACCACTGGTTTTCCTGGTTCTCCAGCTTGCAGATGGCAGACTGTGGAACTCTTCAGTCTCCAAAACCACATGAGCCAAAGCCTGTAATAAATCTTCTCTTAACTTTGTCTATCTGTCTGTCTATCTATCTATCTATCTATCTATCTATATCTATCTATCTATCTATCTATCTATCTATCTATCTATCTATCTATCTATCCACCTCTCTCTTATTGAGTCTGTTTCTCTGGAGAACCTGACTAATACAGATTGCCATTATAAAGTATAGCACCACAGACTGGGCAGCTTAAACAGTTGAAATTTACTGTCTCAGAGTTCTGGAGGCTGCAAGCACAAGATAGAGGTATGGGCAGGTTTGTTCTCTTCTGAGGCCACTCTCCTTGGTTTGAAGGCGGCTACCTTCTCCCTGTGTCATTTCCCTGATACTGCCAGGGTCATTTCACTGTCCATATTCTCTGTGTGTTGATCTCCTCTCCTTGTAATAACACCAGTCATAGGGGACCATGGAATATCATTATGACCTCTTTTTACCTTAATTATCCATGTAAAAGTGCTCTCTCCAAATATAGTCACATTCTGAGGTACTGGATGTAAAGACTGCAACATAAGTACTTAACAGGGCTCAGTTCAGCCCTTAACACACACATTAAATAAAATGTGCACATTGAGAATGGGAGATTATTTTTCTATTTCAATGTATAACATTTAGGCAAGGGTGGGTCACCAGCAAGTAATAGGCTATGAGGCAAAGTGGGGATTTTAAGAGAAATGAGAAACCATTGGAAATTTGTCATTTTAAAAAAGACCATTCTAATTTGTGGGTAGAGAATGAATTATCTGACTACATCAAGAAATGTAGGTGACTTGCTTTAGGACCATAATGAGGAGATGGTATGACATCCTCCAATTTGAGATCTACTTTGAGGTAGAACCAGCAGAAAGAGATAATGGATTAAATGTAGGTATTAGTAGGAAAAAAAGGAACCAGTAAGATACAAATGCCTTGAACAACTGTGTGGAGTGGATGGATGGACCCCAGCACAAGCTCTTTCTAACTATGCGATCTGCAGGACGTTCATCTCTATGAAACTAAACTTGCTCATTTGTAAGATGGAGCAAATATTATTTCCTTCATAAATTTATTGCAAAGATCAAATTACATAACACCTATAGAATGCCTTGCAGAGTGCTTGGCACAGAGTAAACCATCAGTGGATGTTGTTAGCCCTACCAAGATGAAGAAGGTATGTTCACAGAGCAGCTGGGCAGTATCTGATTAAATGTCCAAATGACGCAAGCTGATGAGGGGTACTCTCTCCATGTTAGATAAAAGGAAAGTCACTGTGGAATAGGATGAGAAAAGCTCTCTTGATAGGATGAATGTTGGGGTGAATTTGGAAGACTTCAGCAGGACTTCATTTCATTGTGGAATAGGAAGTTCTGAAGTTTTAGCTAGCTTTCCCAAAGTCAGGGAGAAATCATTTATCCTATGTTCGAGAATCCCAATGATGCTATTTTCTAGCAGATCCTGAGTTTTTGAAATAACCACACTGAGCTACAGTTGTCTTATAAGTAAAACAGATTATATTAGTGGTCTGTAACCTGGAGCCAGATATTCATGTTTTAAAAATGTTAGATCATTGGAGTTCCTGCTGTGGCATGGTGGTTTAAGGATCTGGTATTGCAACAGCCATGGCATAGGTTGCAGCTGTGGCTCGGATTCGATCCCTGGCCCAGGAACTTCCATGTGCCATTGGAGTGTAGCCAAAAAAGAAGAAAATAAACAAATAAAAATAAAAATGTTAGCTTATCAGGTTGAAAACTTTCAATGTTAATTCAAAAGATAATAAAGTTTCAAATTAATGTTTCTAATGTAAATCATACTTTTTAAAATTGTCACATTTCTTATAGCATTGCTAATAATTCCTTTAAAGTTTTGAAAGCTATTTTAAAAGATACAGAGAAAGATCATCATGTTAACTCCCAACAAACACCAAGTCATCGTGTCTGATGGACTTTACCTATAATTTTAACTCCTGTATAATTATCTAGTTACCTGGAAACCATTACAGAAAATGTTATAATATTAATCACAACTATCCAAGGACACATAATAATAAAGTAATTGAATAAGGACCCACAGTTATGAACCAATTAAACTTTACCTGCTACACACACCAACCAGCCAACCAGGTTTTTGTTTGTCCCTTCGAAAAATGATTTGATTTTAGGGTCTCTAACAACTCCCAAACTTTAGAAATTTTGAGTGTTAGTCTACTATCTCCAACCTCTAACCTGGACCGGGTCCCCTTTTCCTCACCTGTCCTTGGCCTGGTGATAATATCATCCTCTGAAGGCAGCGCCATGCCTCCTAAACTCCAGGCAGGTCCACAGCTGGAGTCCCCTCTACCCCCCTCCCCCAGACCCAAGCCAAGTGTGAGATGGAGCTTCTGGGCACCAGGGTGAGGCTCAAACACGTAATATGAGCCAGACTAGAGGTCAAGTCTTATTTTCTTCTGATTACATGCTTGCTGCTCCTCTGGAAAGTGCTTCAGGAGGGCTCTCTCCCTCACCTAATCATTGCCCCCACCCCTCTTAGCCTAGGTCCCTCTGGGGACCTGAGTGCTCCTGGCTGAAGCTGGGAAAGCATTTTTCACACCTTTAAATAAAATGTGCAGATTGAGGGTAGAAGGATTATTTTCCATTACAATATGAAACATTCTGGCCCTTTTCCCAGAGTTTATAATAGCCCTTGGAAAAGACCTTCCCCCCTGAAGAATAGTCTTAGAAACCAGCTAGAAATGAACTGGGAAGTCTGGACCAGGCTTGCTAGGGAGAGAGAGCCCATGCTGATGGAAATGTTGGAGCACTGGCCTTGTTACTGCTTCAGCCAAGATCATAACAAGCTGTTCATTCTGCAGAGTCCATCCATGCCTTTGTTCTCGCCCTCAGAGTCGAACAGGGATTGATATGTTAACTGAGGTTTAACTTCAGGATACTGAGGATCTCAAAGACAGGTGAACACAGTGATGAGAAGGGTCTCCATCCATTGATCCCTTTAATTATCTTTGATAGCAGTTACAGTTCCCATATAGACTAACCGCAGTAATAACACGAATCCCAGTGGATTAACACTGAAAACATTTATTTCTTGCTCATCCCATGGTAAGACTGGTTTTGTAATGGGCATCCTTTCATAGCATGATTTAGGGGCTGAGGATCCTCCCATCTTCCAGGGTCTTGGAATCTTCTGCCATACCCTCTCATTCTGCCTGGGGACCTTCTTTCTGAAAGACCCAGTAGGAGGCTTGAGGAACCAGGCTGTAAGTGATGCATCTTGCCAAGCCAACACCACAGGCTTGGCCCATCCAACTTTGGGGCCATCTGCAAAATTTATTATACCACCTACCAAATAAGGAGAGGAAGCCCATAGATATCAGTGAGCACATTCTCTGCTATTTCTCACTAAGACTAAAAGTATTAGTTTGGGTTGTCATCAGTCATCACACAGCAGTGGGAATGAAGGTACTGAAAGAACATTGAGATATGGAGAGAAGAGCCTTTGGGGTCTGGGGTCACTGCTGGAAGTCTTATGTTACCCTTTCTGTTCACTGTGATAAACTTTTCTTTATAAAAGATTATGGAATGTATTACCTGCATTGGAATTATATGACATTTACCTGTTTATCTCTCCCAACCCCAACTTGACGGTAGAAATTATTTCTTACTAAATTTTGAATCTCTAGCACGCACCACAGTACCTGAGTTATAACAGATGCGGCATTAATTTTCTATACTCGGTAATAAATTATCACGAACATAGTGGTTTTACAATTTCTGTAGGTCAAGATATGGCTTATCTAGCCATAGCCCCTTCTTTGGGGTCTCATTAGGCTTCGATTAACATGTAAGTTAGGTTGCATTCTCAACTGAAGGATCCACTGGAGAAGAATCTGATTCCCAGCTCACTCATGTTGTTGGCGGAATTCATCTCCTAAGATTACAGGACCTTAGTCCTGGCTTCTTGTGGGTTGTTAGCCAAGGACCATTCAGCTCCTAGAGGCCACCTGGATTTCCTTGTCATGTGGCCTTCTCCATGGATCTCTCACAACATGGCCACCTCTCTAAAGCCAGTAAGGGAGAAAGTTCTCAGAGTCATTCCTCTATCAAGACAGAGTCTTATGTAATGAGACATACTCATCTGAGTGGCATCCTGTCACATATGCCATATTCTGTTGATTAGAAGCAAGTCATGGTTCCCATCCACATTCAAGAGAAGGACATTAAACAAGGGTGTGATAACAAGAAGGCAGGAATCACAGGAGCCTTCTTAAAGCCTGCCCTCCATATGAGCTGTTTTCTAATTTAGCTAGTAGATGGAGAGATGAGAGGGAAAGAACCATAAAGACAGAGGGGCTGCAAAGCAACATATACTCTGCTCTGAATCTTATTCTTAACACTTATAAAGTGATAATAATGACACTCACGTCCTAGGACTATCAGGTAATTTAAAATAGAAAACATAGGTGAAATATCTAATAAAATGCTAGCAAAAGGAGGTGTCCAACAGCCTTCGTTTTACTAGTTTACTGACGGTCTTGACAAGTGATTTCTTCATCCTGGGGTTCAGTGGCCTCCTCTATAAGAGACAATTTAGCTTAAGGAGACTTTTTGGAGGTCACTGCCAACTTAAAAACTCACGTCACTGAACAAACATGATCTGACCCAACAGTAACTTGTACGTATTCTCCTCATAAAATAAGAACTTGTAAAAATAAACTGAAGGCAAAAGATAAGGGACTTCCATCCTCTTACTTAATCATGGAGTTGAGAGCAAAGAATGTATTTCTTCTTGATCATCCAGTCTAAAGCATTTTGGAAATTGACTATGAAAAGTTTAGCCATTTTACATTTTGTATGAAATAATCAAAGATAAGATCATCTAGGTCATTTTATATATTGCTGTCTTTCTGACTGGTTGCAGCCCTCAGGGAGAGAACTTGATTTTTTCCTTCTTTCCTTTTTTTTTGAGTAGCTGTTAATAAAACACATTTGTTCAATAGCAACACTATCTAGCACCACTGAAAATTAGAGAAATTTCTAACTTTTTTAAAATCTAGAGATAGAAGCTGACTTGTCTGGTTAATTTGCTTAAATGGGAATCTGTTACTGTGCATATTTCTTTTTTTCTTTTCTTCTTTTTTTTTGTCTTTTTGTCACTTTAGGCCTCACCCATGGCATATGGAGGTTCTCAGGCTAGGGGTCGAATTGGAGCTATAGCTGCCAGCCTATGCCACAGCCACAGCAACCTGGGATCTGAGCAGCATCTGAGACCTACACCACAGCTCTACTGTGCATTTTTCAATAGAAAGAAGATATAGGGAAGGGACAAATCAGGATCAAATCACCACTTGAATTGATAACCATACTGGCAGATGATGCTCTGTATTTGCTGGGCTCCCATGAACATCTTTCCATCTAGCTCTTGTCTGAGCTCCTCTTTCTCACCCTCAGAAATCCCCAGTCTTTGCTCAACCCTCCTCCTTGCCATCTATGTCTGGCACACCCAGATAATCAAGAGGAGTGTTAACAGAATCACCATTCAGCCTAGAATTGTTTCCCTTTTCTGTTTTGTCAAAATGAGGTGTCTGAATGTTCAGAAAATTTAGCCAGCCCTCTGAATGGGCTCCCCTGGGTGCTTATTGTCTCTAATGAGGCTACTGTGAATGTTTCGGGGCAGGTAGGCTCTGAGGTGTTCTGACTCCAATCAGAATGCCTTAAGTCTCTTAGGTTGAAAATACACTGCTAGACATGGCTTTGTCTTGAGTTCTGAAAGCGTTTCCTCTCTGGGAACTAGCCTTGATAATCCCTGAGTCTGCATAGGTGGGGGATATATGCATGCTTGAGTGAGCACCCCCCTTAAATGTTGTGCCCTGAGTGTCTCACTCAACTCACCATAGTCCCAGTCCTGCTGTGTAGGACAGGAGTTCTTCTCTGAGAGTGCACTGGAGCAGGGTATAAAAATTGTATTTCCCAGGGTTGCCATCGTAAATTACAATAGACTGGGTGGCTTTAAACAGAAGAAAGTTTTAGTCTCACAGTTATGGAGGCCCAAAGTCCAAAACCAAGGTGTCAGCAGGGCCATGCTTCCTCCAAAGACTGTAGGAGAGAATACTTTCTTATTTCTTCCAGTTTCTAGGTGGCCTCTGGTGGCTCTGGGTGTTCCTTGGTTTGTACAGTCTAAGTCCAACTTCTGCTTCACATGAGCGTTTTTATCTGTGTCTTCTCTTCATATAAGGACACTTGTCTTTGGATTTAAGATTCATCCCTATAATCCAGGATGATCTCATCGTGAGATCCTTAATTGGATCACATCTGTAAGGACTTTTTCTCTTTTTCTCTTGAGGGCTGCATCTGTGGCACATGGAAGTTTCAGGCCAAGTGTTGAGTTGGAGCTGTAGCTGAGGCCTATGCCACAACCACAGCAATGTAGGATCCAAACAGCATCTGTGACCTGTGCTGCAGCTTTCAGCAATGGTGGATCCTTAACCCACTGAGCAAGGTCAGGGATTGAACCTGCATCTTCATGGAGGCTACATCGAGTTCTTTAATGCTGAGCCACAATGGGAACTCCTGTAAGAACCTTTTAAGAAATAAGGTCACATTGACAGGGTGTGAGTGGGTATATCTTTTGGGGTGTCAGCATTCAACCTACTACAGATTGGAGTCAAGAGGTTGAAATCTAGAAACCCAGACCACAAGATACTCTGTGTAGAATTATTTCTTCAACAAAGCTTTTCTAGGTGCTTACTCTGTCCTTGAGAGCCCTGGCTTCAAGTTTGACAGGGATGAAGATGGTATAAGTGAAACTCACATGGATCTGTCCCACTCCTCCCCAAAGCAATTGCAAAGCAAAAAACATTTTTACCTCTATCAAGGAATGTACAATCAGTTGGAAACGATGAAGATTATTAAATAGGCTGTTTGGTTCAGAGGGTTGAATGCTAAGGAAGGCACTCAACACTGGTTTTAGAAATGAAAATCATTAAAAAAAGAATAAGGTGGAGGGACTACTGTATAAAATAGATGATAAAAAAAACTACTGTATGGGCACAGGAAAATCTACTCAATAGTTTATAATAACATACATGGGAAAAAGAAATGGATATATTTATATGTGTAATTCATCCACTTTGCTGTACCCATGAAACTGATACAACATTGTAAGTCAACTATGCTCCAATAAAATTAAAAAAAGAAAAAAAGAGAAGTTCACTCTGTGGCTCAGTGGAAATGAATCTGACTAGTATCCATGAGGATTTGAATTCCATCCCTGGCTGCACTCAGTGGGTCAGGGATCTGGCATTGCTATACGCTGTGATGTAGGTTGCAGACATGGCTCAGACCCCGTGTTGCTGTGGTTGTGGTGTGGGCCTGCCTCTGTAGCTCCAATTCAACCCATATGCTGGGAACTTCCATGTGCTGCAGGTGCAGCACTTAAAAAAAAAAAAAAAAAAAAAAAAAGGAGGAGGGGGGTAGCAGTACCCTTGTCCAGCACTGTCACTGCAGAGGCTTGGGTCTCTGCTGTGATGCTGTGATGTGCATTCAGTCCCTTGCCTGAGAACTTCCACATGCTGCAAGTGTGCCAAAAAAAAAAAAAAAAAAAAAAAAAAAAAAAAAAAAAAAAAAAAAAAAGAAAGAAAGAAAAGAAAAAAAAAGAGGGCAGCTGCTGGAGTTCAAATATCTCAACCCAGTGTTCAAGGAGCTCTACCCCATCAATTCTTTGGTATAATGTTTATTCTTGAAAATACTATTACTTAAGAAAAAATAGGAGATTAAATTAAAGGGAAAATTACATAAAATACATTTGATGTGGCAAAAAAAAAAATCCCACTAATGAATGATTGGTGGTCATGAAGTAATGAAAATATTTTCAAGCCATTCTAAAATCAATTTCAACAACTCATCCTCAAATAAATATTCAGATTCTGCCTACACTTTGAGGTCCAGCTTAGGCTCACCTCTTCTGGGAAATTCTTCTAAACCACCTGAATCCAGATATCACACAATTCTCAGTTCACATCGCCTTCCCAAACTATGCTGGTATTTCCCCACCAGTGCCTCTCACGTTCCAGTATGTCTCAGCCACTATCCAATTCTACAGCAAGTTCTTCCCAGATTCTGTCCACATCACTGTTAGCATCTGGAAACACTATGGTTTCTTGCATGAAGTATCATGACACCCTCTTATTTAGTCTCCCTTCTTCTACACTTTGCCTCTACCATCTACTCTCTACAGAGCAGGAATCGTGATGTCTTGAGACATGACTAATTACCCAGTCTCTCCAATGGGTTGAGACAAGACATAACTAAGTATCCAATTTTGCCAATGGCTTGAGACATAACTAAGCTCCCAATCTCCCCAACAGCTTTGTATTGCACCTGAAATAAAATTCCAACTGCCTACCCTGGTCTTAAGGAGTCTAATAGGAATTTGTCTCTCCAGTTCTCTCCAAAATAAGCTTCCATACTTCTCTTTGCAAGCTAAGCTCCAGCCACAGTGACTTTATTTCTATTTTTTTTTTTAGTGCTCTGTCCTTTAAAAAATGTATTGAAGTATAGACTTTTTACAATGTTAATTTCTGATGTACAACAAAGTGATTCAGTTATACATATACATGCTTCCATTCTTTTTCAGATTCTTTTCCAATATAGGTTATCACAGAATATTTAGTATTGAGGGGACCTATATAGCAGGTCCCTTTTGGTCATCCATTCCTTATGCAATAGTGTATATATATGCCAATCCCAAACCGCTAATCCATCCTCCCCCCCCCACCCTTTCCCTTTCATAACCATAAGTTGTTTTCAAATTCTGTGAGCCTGTTTCTGTTTTGTAAATAAGTTCATTTGCATCATTTTTTTTTTTTTAGTCTCCACATGAAAGTGATATATCACATGGTATTTGTCTTTCTCTGTCTGACTTACTTCACTTAACATGATAATCTCTAGGTCCACCCAAAAGGCATTATTTCATTATTTTTACTTTATTTCTGTTCCTTGAGTGAACAAAGCCGGTCCTTGCCTGAGAATTTCCTTCCTGGAAATACTCTCCCATTTTTTCTTACAGGTCTGTACAAGAGTCTCAGCTCAATCATCTCTTCCATAATGAGATTTTCCCTTATGATTCAGTCTAAATTACTACATTCTCACTCACCCTCTCTCATTCCTAGTAAAGCATACCACTCTACTCTAGTTTCTCCATTGCTCTTGACAACAAAAATAATTTTCATTTGTTGCTACTTGTATGGTGTATCTCCTCCCAACAGAATGTAAATGTCATGAGAACTGGGACCTTATCTGTGTTTTCACCATTGTTATCTCCATGTCTAGATCAGTCTTAAGAACAAGGTAGATGCCCAGCAAATATTTGCTCAATGACTGGATCATGAGTGAAAGATTTTCTGTTATTCTTGGTGCTTTAATATAATAATTGTGCCTTTTAATGCATAACGCCTACAAGAGAAGGCATCAATGTATTGTTCTTCACCTACAACTTAACACAATTGTTAACAAACATAAATGCATATTGAGCTGTTTTGGCAACAGGAACAAGGAATGGTGTTCTAGGCTTTCTGCTGAATATCCTTTGCTCTTGCTCCTGTTTTAGACACTATCCCTGGTCTATGGGCCTTTGCTGTTTATTCAATGAGATAAGGCATTTTTGCGTGAAGAGCATCTGTTTCTCCTTCAGTGACCTCAGACTGGGTCCACATCTAAGACGACTGGGATGGGTAGGTCTCCCCCTTTCTTCTGCCTCTTGGATTCCCTGGCTCTGCCTCTTCCCTTCTAAGCCTCTTACATATCACAAAGAAATCCACCCCCACAAACAGTTCTCAAGCTCTTACCCATAGAAATCAGCAACACACAAACCAAACAAGGTGCTAGCAATGACTTTGTTTTTAAAGAGCCTGCGGTGCTTTGCCAAAAGACACCCAACCAGAACCCTTCACCTTGACCTTCTAGAAACGCTTGACAATTTTCTTTAATGGCCGTCATCGTTGCCTTTGTATGGTACTTTTATAAGTACTGTCTACTTAGGGCTAAAGGAGATCCTCTCCATATCTCTTTGGGCTGTCAGTGCATCTCTGAAACTAACAAGATTTGTGAACAATGGACCTGGGAGACTGCACTGGGGTAGCTTGGGTCAGACAGACTCTGCTCTCTGTGTGAAGTAATCCTATCTGCGTGCGCTCGAGTTTTAAAGTTGACCCTCATTAATCATAGCTCTGGTTCCTTTAGACACTCGAGAGCTGATCTATCCCCCTTTTTTCCCCTGAGTAGCCATCTATATAGACCCCCAAATAAGTTATTTATTCCTGAAATGACTTGATCTGGCATCACCCAGCCTTCTATAACCTCCCGTGTATGAAGGAGAGAAATGAATGACTTGGGCTACATCAAAGTGTTGTTTTAGTTTCCATATAGTCATTAACTTTAAAAGTTCCCAAACTAATAGTCCAAGACATTGTAAAGAGGTAATAAGTTCAAAGGAACATAAAACATAAAGCAGAACTCCGGAGTCATTTGAAAGTATTTTCCCTAAATGTGTGCAAGCTTTCAAGGCTGCTAGGCTAAGGAACCTGGATCGGCATTTGGCTGGTGCTGAAAAGACTTTTCCCCAAGTGGAGTGTGTAAGCGAGTTGCCAGGCCAACCTCTTTGAGAGCAGAAGCATGTCTTTAGAGGGTCTGCTGTTCCAGCGAAGGTTGCACTGAGCTGGCTCATTCCTCCCTCAATTAAAGGCCAGTTTGTCTCTTTCTTTAAAATCTCTCTCTCCTTGTTTGGATCTGTGTGCTTCAGGTCACAAAGGGAGGGTTGGTCTACTGCTCAGCAAAATAGGGTGTCTCTGTCTAAGAGAAAATTACCAGTGGATTAAGTTATATAAACCGAAGATCCAAATTCCCCTTGTAAAGTCTCCAGTCATTGAGTTAAATAGAGTGCGGGATAGAAGGTCAGAGCGCTCTGTGTTTGTCTGAAACATCAGAGCTCAAAAGCAGCTTTTTAAAAAAATTTTTTTTTTTAGCAGAGCACATCCTTTGAAAAAGCCACCAGAGAATGGAGTTTTCCGAGAGCACCGCCTAGCAAGCTGTTTGTGGAGATGAAGTGCTTCTGCTATTCCTCACACCTTCAGATTCTCATAGTTTTCCATCACCCTGGACACCTGTGGTTTTTGCATTCTAGCGTCATATCCTGGGCAGAGATTTGCAACTGAAAAAGAACATGGATTGCTCTTATTTCAAATAAAAGACAGTGGATTTTAAGGTTCTTTTAATTGTTCTACCTTTTTTTACATAGTTTCTTCTCTTTCGTGATAGACATACTTATTTTGTACACTTAAAATCACAAGACGCCAGTGCATCATGTTCCACTTATTTTTCACTAAACATCATGCCTTGGACATTTAGATCCTGCCATGTCATTTTCAAGAGTTATTTTAATGGCTACTGAAAGTTGCATTGAATGCATACCCTAGGATTCGCTTGACCCTCTATCAATGACTGGATATTTAAATTATTTTCAAACGTTTCACTATTAACAATAATACGGTAATAAACATTTGAGCATGAAAAGCTTTCTTCTTTCAAAAAAGAAGTATGTCATTGGGATGGAACCTTTGTAATGGGGTTATCAGGTCGTCTCATGTATCATGTTTATGGCTCTTGATAGTGGTGATTAAGATTCTTTGCAGAACACTTTGTTCAGTTACAGTATTTACCTGGCATTGTTCCGGCACCATTTCACCACATCCACACCCACAGTGGATCTGGCAGAGAGGAATTAATAGGCATCCAGAGACATCAAGTTGTAGAAGTTACTGACCAAAACCAAAAATTATGACAAGCAGAATTTAGTCAAATCGAAAACTATACACAGATACAACTTAATATGGATCTTACTTTCATTAAGTTTTTTAAATCATTTTTCTTTCTTAAAAATATTATATTATAAAAGGAAATATATAACTTACTACAACATATTTTGAAATTTGGGGAAAATAAATAAAAATCACTCATATTTCTACCACCTGGATCATTATTATTATTATTTAACTTTCTTAATAGTAAACATTAATATTTGGAGCATTATTATTGTAATTATTGTTCTATGCACATATCTTTTTTTTTTTTTTGGTCCTTTTTTTTATAGCCGCACCCTCGGCATATGGAGGTTCCCAGGCCAGGGTTGAATTGGAGCTATAGCCGCTGGCCTATGCCACAGTCGCAGCAACACAGGATCTGAGCCGCTTCTGCAACCTACACCACAGCTCATGGCAACGTAGTATCCTTAACCCACTGAGCAAGGCCAGGAATTGAACCCACAGCCTTATGGTTCTTAGATTCGTTTCCACTGTGCCATGATGGGAACTCCTATGCATGTGTCTTAAAAATAGGAGCTCCCATTGTTGCTCAGAGCTAACAAACCTGACTAGTATCCATGAGGACATGGGTTTGAACCCTGGCCTCACTCACTAGGTTAAGGATCCAGTGTTGCTATGAGCTGTGGTGTAGGTCATAGACATGGCTTGGATCTGGTATTGCTGTGGTTCTGGCGTAGGCCAGCAACTGCAGCTCGAATTGGACCCGTAGCCTGGGAACTTCAATATGCTGTGGGTACAGCCCTCAAAAAATAAACAAAAAAAAAAGTTGAAGCAAACAGAATAGACTGTTCCAACCTTCTGTTTTATTACTAAATAATATATGAACAATACATATGTAATAATCACTATTATCACAATATCTATTATAGTCACTATTTAAATTTATCATATTAATATACCAAATCTCCTATGGTTAGCCGTGTAACTTGTTTCAACCTTTTATCTATCCCAATTAATGCTGCAGTGATAATTACAATTCTAGCGGATATATCCTAGAACAACCTGTGATTGTATCCTAAAGATAATTTTTTGTGTGCTTTTTGTTTTAGGGCCCCACCCTTGTGGAAGTTCCCGGCCTAGGGGTCAAATTGGAGGTGCAGCTGTAAGCCTATACCACAGCTTCAGCAAGGCAGATCGAGCCATGTCTGTGACCTACGCCACAGCTCGTGGCAACACCAGATCCTCAGCCCACTGATTGAGGCCAGGGAACAAACCCTCGTCCTCATAGATACTAGTCATGGATTACCGCTGAACCATGATGGGAACTCCCAATGTAAGCACATTTCTAAGGCTTGTATTGAACATTCATAAATTATGCTTTAGAAATGCTGCTCCACAAAAGCCTACGAGATGATCTACTTTCTTTTCTTTCCTTTTTCTTTCTTTCTTTCTCTTCCTTCCTTTCTTTCTTTCTTTCTTTCTTTCTTTCTTTTTCTTTTTCTTTTTAGGGCCACACCTGCAGCATATGGAAGATCCCAGGCTATGGGTTGAATTGGAACTGCTGCTTCAACCTATGCCACAGCCACGGCAACACGGGATCTGAGCCATACTTGCAACCTATGCTGCAGCTTGCAGCAAGACTGGATCCTTAACTCGCTGAGCAAGGCTGAAGATCCAACCTGCAATCTCATGGATACTAGTTGGGTTATTAACCTGCTGATCCACAACGTGAATTCCTTGAGATGATCTATTTTCTAGACCCTCACCAACACAGCACTGCATCATTTTAGAAACAATCATTTCAGATTTGATGGACAAACATGATATTGCTTTACTTTAATTTGCATTTTTGATCATTGGTGAATTTATGCACTGTTCTCTGAAATTTAATACGTATATTTTGTGTGTGTATTCATGTCCTTTGCATGTTTTCCTATTGCTAACTTTTGTCCTATTCAAACCTTCTAAATAACTGCAGAGAAAGTCTTCATGTTGTCATGAGCATTCAGTGTCCTACATAATGTGGGTATCGGGGCATCCCATATCTTTTGACTTCTTTTCTGCAGAGATTCTTCCCTGAACCTCCTCGACTTCTCTGAAATTCTCCTCTGGTTTGTGTCTTGAGTTAATTCTGGGGTTAAGAAAGAGCAGGTAGAAAATTCTGGATTTACCTCAAGGATAAGTACCCATGCAGGGAGTGTCAGAAGATGAGACCTGTGCTAAATCAAAAAAGATGTGGAAAGCCGGGGATTTTAGATTCTTTTAGATTTTAGACTCTTTTAGATTTTTTAGATTTTGGATTTTAGACTCAGTTTTTAGAGCCTAGTCAGCAATAGGGAGCCATTGAGTTTTGAGTGGGAGAAAGATGCGAGGAAATGATGTGATTCAGAATGTATCCAGCAGGTGGCACAATTGTAACATGTCTTCTGCTTGGGGGGGGTTTCTCCTAGGTGCACTTTGTAGGTAAAGTCCACGTGTGAAAAGGTACTTTTAAGGAAACCTTTAGGCTGGAATGATCTAGATCACTGTAGTGGACTGCAGCGGGATGGATTTTCCTAAAAGCTGAAAGAACTCTTACATAGCATCTCTGTCCCTTTTTATAATATTTTTGCCTTCCCCCAGAGCCTATTTTTTTATTCATGTGTATCTAGTGCCTGCTGAGTTCCAGTTCAGTGCCTTCCTGTACATTCAGTTGTTTCTTTAAATACCAAATGCTATTTCTGACAAATTATTAATGGCTTATTTAATGAAGGCTAGAGTAGTAACTTTCGATTCTGAAAAGTTGGGAAAATATCAGTGCAGAAGGAGAGCTGTACCCTGAACAATTCACTAAATTATGGTGCCTTTCTTCATTCTTACCAGACACATAGCAGCAACTCCAAATGCTTAGATATTTGTTTTCTTCCATGAAATTCTTCGTATCAATTAAATGGTAATGAGAGAATACTGACTAATGGGTATCGAGATCTATGAGAAAATTCAGGAATTCCTCCATTATTCTAAGTACAATTTTAAGATTTGTATCATCTTTTGTCATTTGGTTCTACCTATTTGAAACATCTCTGCTTACATTAAAAAAAAAAGATTTAGTACAAATTATTCAAGTCCAAATGTTTTTCCCTGAAACCTCAGTGGATCCCCTCTGAATGACAGCAAGGCACATGTTTGTAGTTGGGAATCTGGCAGCAAGGAGCGTGAGTGCTGATGGTCAAGATGTTCTGGTTCAGAAGTTAGAAAATAAATAATTCCTGAGAGGAAGGATTCTTCGGCTCTGGGCAGCTGATACGGCAATAAAATAAATAGGCAGTAAAATACACTTCCTGTTTTGAGAGTTCACATTTCATATTGGCAAAGCGCATCTCTTAAATTCAATCTCATGCTTCCATAAATAAACCTGGCACCTTTTTAAACACTTTTCCATCTGCTGCAGAATGAGGAGTCCATTATTGAATACACCTCAGGGAGTCCCAGAAATGGGAAAAGACTACTTGTGAGGAACACACCATTGCAGTTGGCCTTGGCCCAGAGGAGCCATCAGGAGATTGTTTGAGTTCAAACCATTGTAACAAGACCCTGATGGTGTTTCCCCACCGCCTTCGCTTCTACGCCAGGCTGTCATGGTTGGAGCTTTGAACCAGGAGGAGCCGGGAATGGTCTTTAGGTTGAGTCAGGGTTAGACAGGTTGGCAGGATTCTTTGCTAAAACACCTGGGGAAGTTCTCGTCCAACTCCTGACACCTTTTCCAACATATTAATTCAGTTTCCCAGGATGGACAGAAAAGTCTGTCTACCTACACTAGAACCCAAAGGAAAAGCCCTGGTGTCCAGGCAGTAGAGAATCTGGGGTCTCCTTGGGTTGGCAGCAGTCAACTCTGAGCTCATCTACCTGGTAGTAGAAGGCATGGGATGGCATCACACCTCATCATACTAGGGAACTGATATCAGAGAAATGATTCCAGTCTTAGTTTTGCTGTGTGATCTTTGACAGGTAGGGAGACCATTGTATCCTCTGAGCCTTGTGAGATAAATTGAAGTAAAACCCATGAAATCAGTTAGCACAGGGCTTGGTTGCTGGGCATGATGTTATCTTATGTAGCCCCACAAAAGTAAATCAAAAACTCTTGATAATATGACTGTGAGGATTCCCCCATGGGACAGTGCATCAAAATCTCAGAGATTTTAAACTACAGGAAGAGATGTGTGTGCCTTTAAAATCAGTGAAAGGAGTTTCCATTGTGGCTCAGCAGTAACAAAACCAACTAATGTGCAGGAGGATGCGGGTTCGATCCCTGGCCTTGCTCGGTGGGTTAAGAATCTGGCATTGCCGTGAGCTGTGCTGTAGGTCATGGACGCAACTTGGATCTGGTGTTGCTGTGGCTGTGGTCTAGGACAGCAGTTGCAGCTCTGATTTGATCCCTAGCCTGGGAATTTCCATATGCTGTGGGTATGGCCCTAAAAAGCCAAAAAATAAAACATAAAATAAAATAAAGTAAAACCAATGAAAAGTAGTAAGAAATTTGCCAGACCTCACATAGTCGCAGAATAAGAATTTTGATGCAGGGACCCCAGGAAACTCTGTCTTTCTCTCAGTCAAGGCACAGAAGCACCTGCCAGCCACTTTTCATGCTCAGTGCCAGGCTCAGGGAATCTCTGTCCTCCTCTGGCCGCCCTGATTTACTGCTTTGGGACCTTACCATTCTGCAACTTGTTGGAGAGCTCATCCCACACCAGCTCCAGCTCAGATCTTGAAGAGGGAAAGACAGGCAGACTCAAGGGTGGCTCAGGGGCGCTGGCGGCTGGCATTTCAAAGACAGTTGAGGGCAGAAGCTGCCAAGGGCCTAATTGGTGCTGACTGGGGTCCTGAAGAGACAGCTTGTGCCCGACAATGATTTACTGTTGCATTATCGTTGGTACCGGCTTGCAGGCCTGTAATTAGACTGGACTGTGATTGGAGTTGCTGTCAGGACCTTCGGATCCCCTCAACCTTTAGCTGACGCAGGCCTGTTTTCCTCCTTGTGAGATAAACTGAAGTAAAACCCATGAAATCAGTTAGCACTTATCTGGAATTAAGTGCTCTGTAATGCAACTTGACCCATTCTCTTCCATCTCAGTTCAGGGTTATTGACTTCTTTTGTTCTATGGAATAAGTTGTCTCATTGCTTCTGATAAAATGGCACAGAAAGAATTAGAACTTGAGCTGTGGGTTTAAAATAAGAGAGCTAATGGGAAAGAAAGCGAGGCCTAGATGACTACAAAAGGCTGTCATTACAGAAACAGAAGTGGTACACTTGCATTTCACCCAGCTCTGACAGGTTCTACTAAAATTGAAAGGTGAGGAGTTCCCTCTGTGGCTCAGCAGTACCCAGCCTGACTAGGACCCATGAGGATGTGGGTTCAATTCCTGGTCTTGCTCATTGGATTAAGGATCCCAGCATCACTGTGAGCTGTGGTGTAGGCCTGAAGCTTCAGCTCTGATTCTGAACTTCCATATGCTGCAGATGTGGCCCTAAAAAAAAGGAAAAAAACCGAAACGTGCGTACAAAACGATGCTTCCTCTTGGAAAAACTGTAGCTAGATTCAAACTAACTTCCCTTTCTGCAACCAGCCAGCACTATGGCTTTGGAAAGTCAGCTCTCCTGGCTGAGCCTCTTCTTCCCTATCTATAATTCAAGGAGTGGAACTGGATCCTCTTTCTCATCCCTCTCAGCCCTGATTCTCAGACATTTCTCATCTTACTAGGTTGGCCACCACCATTGTTGATTGCATTTTGTCTCTGCCCTCAAAACCCCAAAGCCCTGGGAATCACAACATTTTTAAACCTTTCACAGTATCATTGGAAGCTTGAAATAGCCCAGGGTCTTTTCTCAGACAATGTGCACTCATATTTGCTTCAGGAAACCTAGTCCCTGGGCTTTGTCCAGATGGACCTGGGATGATTTTCAATGTTTCTTACAGCCTTGAGAAGCATCCTGATCTAGCAGCGTGACAGCAAGAACTCCTCACCAGAGCTCTCCATACAGGCTGGCCTCCTGGGGCAGTGGAACATCTCCCTAGCGTCTTCATGCAAAGCTAGACTCTGGGCCCAGTGTGTGCCTCTCCTCTGGGATCTCACCACACCTTCATACATGATTCTACCCGTGTGCGAGGTCATTTACTTGCACATGGTTTTCCCCCAATAAGCTGTCCACTCTTTGCAGGTCCAAATGGAGCTTGATGTGTCTGTACCAACAGAATCTGACACAGTGGACACAGTGCCTTTGTCACAGAGGAATTCATTGAGGGCCTGAACATGAGATTTCCTCTGTGGGCAAGGAGCTCCCTTAGGACAGGAATCATAGGGCCACCAATGGGATAGAAGGGAGGGGACCTCAGAAGAGTTCCCAGCCTACTCTCTACCTTTGTCTTATCTGTTCCTGGAGGCTAGTTGTGTGTATGTTAATTTGACTGTGAGGTCTCCCTGGCATTGTTGCCTCCAGGAGTCTCTGAGTCCTTGTGTTCTCCTCCAGAATTCACTATAGGCCATGGTGTTTATGTTCCTGATCAGTATTTGCCTTTTTTTTTTTTTAGCTAAGTATTGACATCATGCTTCCTAAGAAGGAATTATCACTCTCTTTGAGAAGTTGTAGCAAAGGTTCCTTTTTTTTTTTTTTTTTTTTTGGATCTCCCTTTATCTCTCTTCAATTTGCTTCTGGAATGACACTCTGATGGTCCCGTCTCCGCCTCTGACCTCTGAGCTTGTCTTTGTTTCATCTTTTTCCCTTAGATTTTCTCTGAGGATAAGGAATTACCTTATTATTATTTATCATAATTTTCTTTAGAAGATCTTTTGTGATTAACTCAGTTGTTTCAATATTTGAGTCATCTTGGCAATTTCATCGTTTATCCATGTTGTTAAGTCCTTCTGATTTATTACCAGGCTTCATCAGGCACATTTTCCCTTGTTCCCCACCTCAGTAGATTAATCCAAACTCATCTGCAAAGTTTGTTCCAAGAAGCCAAATCTTTCCTAGTTATTTGCTCCCCTTCAAGGCTGTAGAGATAAAGGGCCGGTATATTGCCAGCTCTATCCAGTATGGCTGGTCAACCTATTTAACCCTCCCCGGATGTTCACTGCCAGGTGTGAAACATGGGAATGGTGGAAAAAGTGATCCTCCTGGTGAGGGTTCAGATCTTCCAGGGCCCGGAGTTAGGGCAAGTTTTGAGGGGTCAGAGGCATACCTCAGGCCATTGGATGCATTATGCCAGCATCTGTCCCATTCTCTGAGCAAACCCTGTCCACAGCCTAAAACATACAGAGAGCATTAGCCCTTTTGATCCAAGAGCTGCATCAAATCATTTTGACCCTTTAAGGAAGATATGTAACCTGGGCCAAGTGGAGCCAGATGACTTTTTTTATTGCCGGAGCATAAAGCAATATTAAATGATTTCATGAGTTGTAGCCAGAACATCTGTTACTAAACAGGAGAAATCTGATTTATTCAATTCTAACTAACTGGCACTCAGCCCTCTCTAAAGTAATGCCTTGCCCTCAGGGCAAGAAGGTGTTATTGGCCAGTTTTCTATTTGAACATACCATCCTTTCCACATGTCACGGGACTGCTTCTCTCCTCTCTGAGAGATGATCCTTTTAGGAACAAAGACTTCCCTGGGCAGGGGTATGTCACATGCTCTGCTGTTTTAAGGCCACTCTAGCAGATCCAGGGCTGTAAGTCCTGGAAGGCAGCTGGGTGGTCACAGATGGGGAGGGTGACATAGAGAAGGAAAGGTTCATAAGCAGAACTCGGAGAGCTGTAAACCAACCTGCATACAGTGCTGAAAAGCAGATGGGTCCTTGTGGCAATGGCCAGCGCCTTCAAATTGACCCAGTGTTTCCTGCAGCTCCACTTCTCCAGCCTGATGGGGCACACAGTTCTAGTCCCTACGCAACCATCACCAGGAAAAAGTCCTGTTCTCAAGTCTTTCACTCATCAGCAGGGATGGAGCATTTCTCTGAGAAATGTGGGCCTCTGATCCTTGAGATGTCAACATTTTGCATTGCTCAAAGTAATACATGGAAATCATGGCATTCTATGGGATTACAGACTCAAGTCACCATGTGGGTGAGAGGGAACTGGGAGAGGCAAAAGTGATGAAACAAGAAAAATCTTTCCCAATATAGAAGCTTTCCAAAATAAATCACTCGTTTCATCCCTGCATCCTATCATTCCCTCATTTATGCATTCATTCACTAATTATTTTTCAAATATTTACCTGTGCTAGTCACCGTTCTAAGCAATGGGAGATGGGTGATAAAATTTAAAGAAGAGGCAATCCATTAACTCAAGACGTTGACAGTCTGATAAGAAAATTAAGGCGCTGGCATAGACTATAAAGTAGAAAGTTGTGAGTCACGAGAGAGTTCCTGATAAAGGATTGTGGGAAATTAAAGGGGAAAGAAAGAAAATGTTCACTGTAAGTTTCCAGGAAGGGTTTCATGAAGGCTATGGAATTTAGGCAGAGTCTTAAAGAAGGAGAGAAAGGAGAAACAGTTATTGTAAGAAGGAGTAGTGGTTTGAGGCATGTTGGAGGGCCAGCAAATCCTTAGTGTCTCTGAAACTCACAGTCCATGTACGGGAATAACGGAAGATGACATGGAAGAAGGCCTGAGGTCATGTCCCGAAGATCTTTATGTGCCTGGAAAAGACCTACTCAGTTGGTTGAAAGATTCTGAGCAGGAAAACAGAACTACAATTTAGGAAAATTAACCTAAGACCATGAGTAAATTGATGGGCAAGGGGGAGCACTTGAAAAAAATGAGAGATAATAAAAACTCTAGCATGGAGTATTTGAAGAGGAAAAGAGGGGATACATATGGCAGATTTACAATACAGGATTTATAAGGTTTGAGAGTTTACATATTGTTATAAAAAGAAAGTGGGTTTTGGAATTAGACAGGCTTTAGGATGAAATTCATTTTTTTCGTCACTCTTGGAACTACCTGGAGTAAGTCCCAGCTTCTCCAGGCTTCCCTTTCTTCCTCCTCAACAACGTACCTGTACATGTGTTATTGAAGGTATAATGGGAAGGAGGCTCACATAATCCACCCCACCAAGTGGTGGAGAAGCTCAGATGAGGTAATATATGTAGAAAGATTTCGTAGAGTCTGAAAAACCCTCAGAACTTCATTATGGTTATCTGAGTTACCACTTGGATGTAAGGAGCAAACAGAAGGGAAGGGTCTCAGGTGAACCTCCAGTTTGTGAACCAGTGGGCCTCTGACGGTCAAAAATTAAGGCAAGAAGGTTGGGAAAGAGGTCACCACTCCCTCTGTAGCTTAAAGTAAACTCTTGGTAGAGCCGAGATGTAACTGTGTGCTTGAAACCGCTGAACACATTTTATAACGTAGCAGCTGAGAATTTCTATCAAAGAATTCCAGGGAAGCTAGAAACCAAAAAGAAAGATATCAATAAAATTTGTTGCATTAGAAGTTACAACCTTCAATACAACAAAAAATGATAGGGAGTTCCCTTCATGGCTCAGCGATTAATGAACCCCACTAGGATCCATGAGGTTGCGAGTTCAATCCCTGGCCTTGCTCAGTGGGTTAAGGATTCAGCGTTGCCTTGAGCTGTGGTGTAGGTCAAAGACACGGCTCAGATCCTGTGTTGCTGTGGCTGTCGTGTAGGCCAGAAGCTGCAGCTCCGATTTGACACCTAGCCTAGGAACTTCCATATGCCCCAGGTGTGGCTAAAAAATAAAAAAGCAAATAATAATAAATAATAATAATAATAACAACAACAACAAGGTTGGAAGAAAAATAGCAGACAGGGAAACGTGTTTGCCAATTATAAACTTACATTGAGTTGATTTCTAAATATGTAAAGAATTTTACAGAACAATTAATTTGCAAATGAGTAACCAAGTAGAAAAATAGTCAAAGAATATAATTTATTAAAAAGAAATACAAATCAAAATATATTATACAAAATAAAAATAATTTAATCAAAAACACTTCAAATAAGTTTTTTTTTCATCTACTAGATTGGTGATTCAATTAAAGTGAGATAAATACTGTTTTTATGAAGGATTGGGAAATGATTGCCCTCATGTAGTATTGTGGTGGAGATGAAATATAAATAATGACAGTGTTTCTGATATTCATTTTGGCAAGTCAATGTGTCATATACTTTGACTTTAACCCAATTCTGGAAATCTACCCTAAAAACATAAATATGAAAATATAAGAGAATAAAAATATTTATTTCATTATTATCTAAATCAGCAAAAAATAGGAACTGTGAAATATAATGGTGTATGCAAATAAATGGTGATATACCTAAATTTTGTTAGTTACTAAAATTGATGACATAGATGTTATTTATTGAATGCAAAA
This sequence comes from Catagonus wagneri, assembly GCA_004024745.2. NCBI lineage: Eukaryota > Metazoa > Chordata > Mammalia > Artiodactyla > Tayassuidae > Catagonus > Catagonus wagneri. The sequence continues at coordinate 5,464,945 of PVHT021183518.1, forward strand.
TTGTTTAGCACATTAATGAATGAAGGATCTTATTTATTTAAGATATTACATATATCTAAAATATTTAAATATATACATATTTATGTTTGTTATTTATTTATGTAATTTATACAATATTCACCTAGAAGGATATTCATTAAACTGTTGTTAGTATTTTTCTATGGATCAGAAGATTTGAGGGGTCATTGTTCTGCACTGTTTCAATTTTTTAACTTTTAAAGTCATTTTTGCCAAAACAATCACATTTTCAAATGAAATATAGAAAATAAATTGAGAAGATACCAAAGAGGGAGAGAAAAAAAAAGAATAAGAGTCAGAGAGAGGAGGGAGAGAGGGAGGGATGGAGAGAAGGGAGTTATTAAAATGAAACTGTGGGATTTTAATGTATGGAGGTGACTGAATGATGGCACAGACACGTCAATGTCATGGGAAAAAAAAAAAACGCTTATTACTTAACAATTTTTAAGACAAGGGGTCACCCCATGCCATGTAGGACAATATAAGGAAACACCAGGCTTGGTGGGGAGGCAATGAGGAGGAAGCCTAGCCCAGAGTCTTTGCTGGGTTTTCTGTGGGCAGGGCAGGGCAGGACAAGGGAAAGAGTTTGGGATCAGCTGGTTGGAATAATAACAATAATGATGTTGGTGATGATGATGATGATGATGATGATGATGGTGATGTGGGTGGGCTCTAAGACATAGAAGTATCTCCTACCTGGCCCTGGGACTATTTTTAGGGCAGGGGAATATTAACTTGGTGTGTGAGAGTTAGATAAAGGAGGTGAGTGTGCTATGGGCATGGAATTGGTTGGTTTTCATGTGAAAGATGTGTTTGCAGGCAAGTTGTTCATTAACTCTAGGAATTAGCCAACGCTGGGAGGGGCAGTCAAAATACCACGAAATTAAAAACATGATTAATACAGGAGGGAGCTAGTGGAGGAGAGGAGAGGGGAATAGCTGTTGGGGAAAAGGCCCTGAGAAGGTGCAGGTGGTGGAGTCTGAGGATAAGGGGAGGGTCTCACTATGGTCTGAAGGAGGATGAGGTGATGTGTGAGACGCTACACAGAAGCCTGCTATAGAGAGAGCAGGAACTCAACCTCGGATGGCCTCAATCCTGGTGAAAAAGTGTTCTGAATGATTCCTGCAACACTATCAGGATAGAGTTTGGTAAAGAATTTTCAAATAACTGAGGTAGTTTTAAACAACTGTGGGAGCATGCTGGAGCATGAAAGTCCAGCGTGTACCTTTCTATGTGTGAGTAAAAGAATAACCATTTGATTAGTGGATGCAGACTATTATATTTAGAATGGACAAGCAATGAGTTCATTGTATAGCATAGAGAACTATATCCAGTCTCTTGGGATAGACCATGATGGAAGATAATTTAAGAAAATGAATGTATATATTTGTATGACTGGGTCACTTTTCTGTACAGCATAAATTGGCATAACACTATAAATAAACTATATTTAATAATAATAAAAAGAATCGCCATCGGGGTCTGACTGAAGTGATAGCCAGGCACAGAAGAAAGGGTAAGTTTGACTTAGATATTTGCTAATGGAATAGACTCTTAGATTTTTTAGCCTAATTCTTAAACTTCAAATCGTTGCACAAACCAGTTTCTGCACCAGGAACTGGCTTCTTTGGCAGGCCAGCAAGATGGTACAAGACCTATGTTGAGTACAGTATAGATCACTGTCCGCCATCGTGGCTGGCTCCTGAATCACGTGAGAAGCATCCTAGAACCCTCCTTCCCCTCCTCATCTTTGCTGACTGGAACAAACATCTCTCTATGCAGCACCTCCTCCCTCTACATAATCACATTAGGAAGTGATTAATAGCAGCGCCCCACACCCCGCCAATCCCTGACATGCCATGAGAAAGGAGTGAAAAAAAAAAAAAGCAAAGCAGTGTCCTATGACTTTTCCCAAGATACCATGTCTTGAACATTTTCACAGATATCTCTGTTTATCCCTAAGGAGGTTAAGAACGGCCCGTGACGAGCCTCGACACGAGACTTACATGAGGCAGGAAACCAATGTGTTAATTCATTAATGATGTCATTCTTTATCCAACAGAACTTTACCATGTGCACTGCAATATAGGAGATGACCTAATTACCATTGCTTTGTCTCTTCATGCTTGGTTTAGTAGCTGATGTCTCCAAATGCTGGAGTGAGGGCAGATGAAGGAGAGAAACAGACAACGGCCCCCAGATGTCAACTGATTCCACATGACAGAGGCTGGCTGTGTGAGGCGATAAGTGTGTTCTGCGGACTTTAGGCTGAGCAGTGCCAACACGGATATATTGAGAAAAACAACACGCCAACGTGGTCATTTCTCTGCGCGTTGTCTTCTTTTCTTCCAACCGAGCTGCATTCTTTACTTCTGATTTGGAGGCTATTTACAGTACATCCCAGGGAGCCAGCCCATGGCGCTGACTCTACTTTCCTTTGGAAATATTAGAATCTGTCTCCTGAGGGAGTCAGAAGGATTGTTTGTTAGTTTAAAAATAAGTCATAACGTTTGATCGTGGTTGTGCAACACTGTCTCCTCCTGCATGAAGTGTCCATTTCAGGGCTGGTGGAAAAGAAGATGTCCACGGGGGGACTGAAGGCTGGACTGTGGTCTAAGGGGCACACTGTCTCTTATCTGGACATAAGAGAGCCAAGACAAGAAGGAATAACACTGCAGGGACTGCCTGCCATGTAACTGATGCTTTTTTACCAGGAAATGGAAGTCAAAAGGGAAAAGAATTACCCTTTAGTGGGAGGGGATTAATACCCAGACCAGCTTTTCCCATTGCATCTTGAGTGGATTCTTGGAAATAAAAAGAGCAGAAAAAGCAAAGATGAGTTGTAGAATATCTGCAACATCTATAAACTAAGATTTTGTAAGCTCCAGCCCACATCAATAATCGTCCCATTCTCCATCTCTAGGCTCCAGCTTGGACCTTCACTTCTGATTGTATGAAAAAACATTTCTTGTTTGAATCACACAGAAAGTTCCCTTTTTTTCTCCAACCACAATTTTCTCTGGACAATCTTATTCATTCTCATAACCCAATGTAACATGCAGGATGATAAAACCTAGCGTGTACCTGTGAACTCAAAGTTGCTTTTTTCTGATATCTTATCCCTTCTGCCAAGTTGTGCCTGATTATCTCAGATATACCTTAAACACCGTGTTTCCAAAATCAAAACCATCATATTCTCTCAAAGCCAGAATCTCCTCCTTCCCGGCGTGTTAGCCAATGGTCGCTGTACCTAATCTTTTGAACTCAAAAAATACCTGCATTGCTACCAGAGTTCCTGTCTTAAGCCTTGGTCATATCAGGTCTCTTTGAAAAAGAATAAAACAGAAATCTCAGCCTAAACCAATCAGCTTACTGAAATCACAGATCTGTGAAGAATGTCTTTGTTATCTTATTTGCACTCTCTGAGGCATTCGACATCTTTGGCTGCTGCCTCCTTCTCGGAACTCCTTCCTTCATTCCTGTAATCTCCTATTCCTTTATTCATCCCTTTGATAAGTTTCTTGCTTTGGCTCTCCCTCCATCTTCCCTATAGTGATATTATTCCTTAATAAATATATTATCTAATCTCCCTTATTCTCTCTACATTAGAGCAGCTGAAAATCATCCTGAGAACTTCTCATTCAGTAGATCAGAGATTTTTAAATATTTTTGGCTGTATCTGCAGCACATGGAAGTTTCTAGGACAGGGACTGAATCCGAGCCACAGCTGTGACATATGTTGCAGCTTTGGCAATGCCGGCTCCTTAACCCACTGTGCCACAATGGGAACATGGTAGGATTTGCATATTTTAAAAGCTCTCCAGGTGATTGTAAATGGTCTAACACCATTTTGTATGTAATTTGTGAGGTAGACATATGCAAGGTGGCACCATCTTTACAAAGCATACTGCCAAATGTCTGTAACCTATATTCCTCCTAAAAGGACCGAGTGTCAAAGACTGTATAAATGGTCACCAGACCTACTTCCTCTGTTCCCTCGCAGTTCTGTGTGGCCATATGTCTGAGTTCAAGCCTACAATCAGAAGTAATATGCACATTAAAACCTTCTATTGGTGCTTCTCCATGCTCTTTTCCTCTTCCAGTTGGCTGAGGCAATAACATGGAAAACTTGAAAGTTATGTGTTAAAAGGACAGAGAATCTGTCATCTTGAATCATTAACCTACCACACAGAGAGGGTTTCCATGCTCTTTCCAATAGTGTTACATCCAAGAAATAAACTTACACTATTCTAAGCCATTGACATATGGGGGATATTTATTATAGCAGCTGACATTTCACTAATACAGTTAGATGAAAGGTAACAGTAAATCAGCCATTCCCATGGTGTGTATCAAGAATTATCTGATTACTCTTTGATCTCCCATGCTTGTGGCTTCCTATTCATTGTAAAATGGCTTAGTCCAGGGTTTATTAGTGTGTGTGTGTGTGTGTGTGTGTGTGTGTGTGTGTGTGTGTGTCTATGTGTGTGTGCGTATGCCACAGATGCCTTTGGCAGTCTAGTGAATCCTACGGATTCTTTTAGAAGAAAATACTCTTTAAATGCTTAAAATAAGAAGTTCGCATTGTGGCTCAGTGGAAACAAATCTGAGTATCATCCATGAGGACACAGCTTCGATCTCTGGCCTTGCTCAGTGGGTTAAGCATCCGGTGTGCCACAAGCTGTGGTGTAGGGTCCCCGATGCAGCTCGGATCTGACGTTGCTGTGTCTGTGGTATAGGCAGGTGGCTACAGCTCCAATTAGACCCCTAGCCTGGGAACCTACATATGTTGTGGGTACAACCCTAAAAAGACAAAAAAAAATTATAAATAAATGCTTAAAATAAACTACATATAAAAGAAACAAACCACAAAAGAAACTAACTTAATTTAAATAGTTATAATAATCTTAAAAAATTAAAATATATAGTATTGTTGTTAACATGTTAAAGAGCCAAACAATGAATTTAAAATTTAAGCAAGTTGAAATGGATGTTATCTTTTACAAACATATCAGTATGAAGTCTGGCCATTGTTTCTTGCCTTGAATAAGGATATTGAATTGTGGGGTGGTCTTTGTCAAGGCAACACACATGTCATGTTGGGCATTTAGTCAATGTTGATTTTTTGTTTTGGTGGTTACAAGTGTAGAAATCCCAATTCACAAAGATATATTGAGGTATTTGGAATAAAAACTTCCATAGATGGTATTACAAAGCCAGGAGAGCCTTTCAAGGAATACCAGAAACCCCCATGGATTTTCTGAGTTACATTCCAATGTTTTGCGATCAATGAGCTCATATTTGGCTCAATCAGCATCTTTGATACAATTTATATCAGAAACTGTTCAGTAACACATAATGCAAATGACTCAACCCTTTCCACATATTGATTAACAAACAACTATAGAGAGAGAATGTATTGCAGATGTCTGGGTAACCAGTAGTTGGTGGTTGACAACCCCTGGCTTGGAGTTGTCTAAAACACATCTAGCAGCATTACGCAAGAAGAGTATGATAATGTGTGATCTGCATTTACGATAAGAACTGTCATAGTTTAAAAGAATTCTGAAATACTTATACCAGTCGGGCAACAGGGCATTATCCGATTTCTGTTGGTGAAGTCACAAATACTTCTAATACTCTTGTGGCTTATTGTTTACATTTATAATGAAAAGGCATGCTATATTTCAGTTAAAACTACTGAAGGAAGTTCCCTGTGGCACCGTGGGTTAAGGATCTGGCATTGCTGCAGCTGTGGCATAGGTCACAACTGAGGCGCGGGTTCAGTCCCTGGCCTGGGAACTTCTACATGCCACAGGTGTGGCAAAAAAAATAAAATAAAAGTTACTGGAAATAAAAGCATTACTTTTCTCAGCCTAATTCAAGAACCCATTGAATTCTGCTCATGGAAATACTGGGGAGAATTGTGGAGTCAGGTAGAAACCTCTGTGCCAGTCCTTTGAGATACTGTGGTGTTGGGATCAAACATTCCCTTTTTGCTAAAGGTGTACACCAAGCATGTGCATGTAACCATTATGTGGCCAAGTGCATGTCCTGAAATGAGGAAATAACTCATTCCTCCTCTTCTTCCAGCTCAAATGGCCTCTTTTTTTTTTTTTTTTTTTCCTACTCTTTGCTCTGTGGCAGAAATCCCCACCACAGGGACAAAGTGCTAGAACTCATGCCCTAGGTCAAGCCACCCATGCTATAGATTTGCCAGACATGTAACCATGTAACGAGTATCAGCCTTCCTTTTTTTTTTTTTTTGTCTTTTCAGTGGTGCGGTTGTGGGAACTTGTTCAAGTTTCTTTCTATCCCATTTCTTACCTGAGGGCAGTCTTGTTTTCTTCTATAGGGCACTAAATAAAAGTGAGATGGAATTAACTTATAGAGACACAAAGATACAAACAAGCATATGTGTCCACCGTGTTTATCCTTTTTTAAGATAATTGCCCTAAACGTTAGATTTAGTGTGCATATGTGCACACGTGTGCACGTGCAGTCCCCCACCCCCAACACACACATGCATTAATTTGGCATTAACAGCAAATCAGATTGCTCATGGAAGACATCCACTAGATTATAAGCTTCAGGATGAATAAATTTGAGCCTTAGTTATCTGTGAAACTCTGGTTCCTGTTTCAGTGAATGCACTGAGTAAATGCTTGTTAAAGCAAGCTAAAGCCAACTAGTTTAGGAATGATTTCCAAATAGCTTTGAGAGACACATCTCTGAAATAAACAGTAAATTTATTTTTAACTTAAGCAGGGTTAGGTGAACATAGTATAGTCTTTCAGTAATCCTGCAATCTTGGGAAAGTTACTTAAACTCTCTGCAGCTCAATTAACTAATTGGTAAAATAAGGATAATAAAATCTACTCCTTAGAATTAGGAAGAATAGCACATAACAAGTGTCTAGAGAATAATACTTGGTGCATGGTAGGCACTCTGAAAACATAAGAAGTAGTAGCATTCATAGCAACAAATCCAACACTCAGAGAAGGGTCAAGGAAATGCTCAGAACTTAATTATTGTTCTACAATAAATTCTAGACCTTATTGCTTGTTAAGTTCTTGTGTCTGATTTTTTAATAAAGTAGAATTGACAAACAACATCATATTGACTTCCAGTGTATATCATAGTGATTTGATACTTATGCGCATTTTCAAACGGTCACCATAGAAAATTGTTATAATATTATTGACTATATTCCCTATACTATACAGTATATCCTCATGATTTATATATTTTATTTTATAGCTGGAAGTTTGTAGCTGTTCATCTTGTTCAGCTGTTTTGACTCCCCCCCCCCACCAGCCCTCCTCCTTTCTGGCAACCACCAGTTCGTTCTCTGTATCTATGAGTCTGTTTCTGTTCTGTTTTGTTTGTCCACTTGTTTTGTTTTTTGGATACCACATAGCAGGGAAATCATACAGTCTTTTCCTGTCCATCCGTGTTAACACAAATGACAAAATTTCATTTACAACTGAAGAATATTCCATAATAATGTCACATTAACACATTTTCTTTATCCATTCCTCGATCAGTAAGCACTTAGGTTACTTTTGTATTCCGGCTACTGTTAAGAATGCTGCAGAGAACATAGGAGTGCATATATCTTTTCAAGTTAGTGTTTCTGAAGAGATGCTCCACGTCACTAATCATCAGGGAAGGGCAAATGAAAGCCATAAATGAGATTTCACCTCACACCTGAATGGTGATTATCCAAATAAAAAAAATAGCAAGTTTGGTGAGAATGTGGAGAAGGGGCAACTCTCATGCACTGTTGGTATGAATGTAAATTGGCACAGCACCTACAGAAAACCGTGGCGATGCCTCAAAAAATTTACAATAGAAGATCAAACAATCCAGAAATTCCACTTCTGAGTATTTATCTGAAGAAAACAAAAGCACTAACTCCTGTGTCTGCTTTGAGGTTTGCTTTGTCCTCCAGTTTCATTGCTGGCCAGTCAGCTATCACTGAGTTACTCCCTGCCCCTAAACTTCCCCTCTAAATTTCACTTTTATTTTTCTTTTTCAACTGCACCTGTGGCACATTGGAAGTTCCCAGGTCAGGGACTGAATCTGAGCTGCAGCTGTGACCCACCACCCAGCTGTGACAAAGCTGCATCCTTTAACCCACTGCGCTGGGCTGGGGATTGAACCCATGCCTCCACAGCGACCTGAGCCACTGAAGTCAGATCCTTATCCCATTAGGCCACAGAGAAAACTCCTAAATTTCACTTTGTAATTGATTGTGAACTTGGAATCAAGATAATGCGAGACTATTTGCATTTTGTACAAAATAGTATTAAATAAATAGGTCTATGTTTCCAAAAATGAGTCCATTTTCCTGATTGACTTTTGCAATAGCTATATCTGGATGTCTAGAAGGACTGGATTTTTCCGGATAAATGGATATAACCACCTAGAAAGTGAGGTATTGATATATGTTTGCATATGTACTAGTGTCACCTCTCTTTTATTCCCTTTATTATGATTACCTTCTCCATCCTCACCCCTGGTTACTAAGGCAACAAATTCTCTCAGAGAACCACAAGGTCATGGTTGGAAAACTGGTAAATTGCTTGATTTAAGGGTCAGCGGCTACTTTAATATTCTATGATTTATGCGCTTGACTAATTCTAAACCTCAGGTATATTTAGAGATGAGTGGGATTGGCTAAGCCAAAGGCATTTATTCTCATGCTTTAGATTCCAACTAATAAAACAAAGAATGATATTTCTTCTTGTCAACACATGGACTTGCCTGATGTGATTTCCGGCCCCTGCTGATGGGCAGAGGCAGGGCTGTGGCTCTGCCACATTGGTGGGTGTGAATACAGCTCCTGTTTCAGCAGAGGAGCAAATACCAGAATGTTTAGAACTGCAGGAGGTTGTGTCATTCTTGATATATTTCTTGCTGTCTAACCAGTTGGTAATAGAAAGTTTATAAATCTAATCCTATGGTGGAGACAAGCTGGATGGAAGATTTTGTGTTTAAGAAGAGTATACCTATGGGGTTTTTAAACAGAACAGTATTGAGTTGTTTGTGTCACTGTTTTATGGTTCTGGATAGTCTGTTGCAGTTGGGCTGAATTTCAAAATTTATGGTAATATCAGGCTAAAGAATGGTGTATTTTTAACATGCTCACATGTCACCTTCCAGCTGAGGGAGACTTATCATGGTTCCTACTGCTTTGTCCGGACTGAATTCTGAATTCTTGAATGGGTTTGTATCTTGGGAAGGAGAGCCTTCCCAGGAGAGGGATTGTCTTCTTAATGCACCTCAACCGTATGGTCAGAGGAGAAATAGACCCCAAGGCAACAAGAACATCCGCTTTGGGGAAGGATAGCGCAGTGGGAAGTTCAAGGAATGAGGAGGGTAAAATGTTGATTTCAGGTCTCAGCTTCATCACTCACAAACCAGGTTGTTCACCTTGAGCAGGTGCCAGGACCTCTCTGGGCATCAGTCTGGCTACCATGGAACTGCGAGACTCAGATTTCCCCCCAAAAGGTAACTTTCAGTGAAGCCTGCGATTAGCTGACACCTCTAGCTTCACACTCAGGATTCACCACGGCCCTCTCGCCAGTGCCCCACTCTTCCGGGGCCACTCCCAGACAGCAACTGAACTTAGCAGGGTCTTCCTGCCCAATGTGGGACTTTTCTAGTGGGAGCACCTGCTGGGGCTCCCTCACTGGCCAGCACACTCAAAGCTGCACCAGCATCTTTGACTCCTCATACTCAGCCTCCTTCCTCTTCTCTCTCTTCTTGAAGATGTCAGAACAGCATTCCATTCTGCAGAAACTCCTCCTCCTTCTCCTCTTTTTCTTCATGACAGTTTCCCCACACAAAACTCTTGCACGCCAATTTCCATCTCAACTTCTGCTTCTCAGAGGACCTGGACTGACAACAGTCAGTGTATGGACATATATTATTTTTTGCTTACATTGCAACTGTACATTTTCCCCCTTCTTATGGGAATACAATCCCCACATAAACCCAAACGCCTTATTGTAGAACTGTTCTTCTTCAATCCCAAACATGGGGTTATGGTGGACCATCAAGCAGATGGCCTGCCTCCTTGTTCTGCTGCCACTGGGCTGGGTACACAGGTCAGGTCAGATTAATTACTGTTCTGGTCCCTCTGGTCACAGAGGTTCAGGTGGGCTTGTCACCCTAAAGCTCTAATTAAAATTCTTGCCTGACATATGTTACACTGACACTTAGAAAAACAGTTTCTCTCCTTCATGTTGGAGATGAGCTAAGGCGGTGAACCTAACCTCTGATAATCATGCAACTCACCACTGGAAGAAATCTAAAGCAAGGAAGCCAGTGGTCAGAGAAGAGTGGAAGAAAGAGTTTCGGGGTCCAGAGTCCCCAGTCTGGGGACTATCAGAGCTGCCCTTCTTTCTGCCACTTTCCCTTTGGGTCTGAAAGCTACTCCAGAAACCTTCCATGCTGTCTACTGCCTTTTTATTTTTTCAACTTGAGTTGTTTGAATCAAGTTCTGTCACTTATATTTGAAAGCATTTTCATGAATAGATTCAATTTCTAATCAATTGATTCCATAAAGCTGTTCTATAAACTGAGGTTGTTCCTGCCTTGGATCTGGACTGAAATGTGGAACAGTAGGAAATCACAGCCATGTGCCCAACAAAGAGTAGGCATTAATCAATCTTTTTTGAGAGAAACTACAAAAAGGTAAGGACATTACAGGTCAGGTCCAGGAATAAGGGTCTAGTTCTCAAAAAGTTGGAGTGCTGCCTAGCACATTGTAAGCCTTCAGTCACTCTTCTATGGAACTAAACTAAGAATATGAAAGTCCTTGGATTTTCTGCAAGTTTGTTTTCACCAGGTTATCTGTTCCTCCCAATGATAAGTCAGTGGTGTCCTTTCTGAGACAATGACCCAGTGTCTGCTTCCAAGTCAGAACTCCTCAGCTGAAGAGGAATGGAAGAAGGAAGGGCAGTGGGGAAAGGGGTCTGGAAATATTCAGAGGGAGAGACAAGTGGTGAAGAGAAATAATCATATGAAAGGTAAAGAGCAGGGCATCTAGTGACAGCTGATGACCCACAGCCTTTTCTCTTGTTTCAGTGAAAGGAGTCTCTACTCAAGGCCGGCCTAAAACTCAAGGGTTCTCCCGATAGACCAACAACTTGGCTTCCCATTTAACTGATATTCCTTAAATATTTGTTCAGCACTTATTTAGTGGGGGTGAGCTGGAGTCACCAAGGCATTCTGTTGCTAGCGATCATTTCCATGTGAAGCCATTGCCTGCTTTGACAAACAAAATTTAATTACACATGATCCATATACTACGGGCCCCGTGGGGAGGGTAAACTTGCACATTTGTAACTTCATTGGTGTAAAACAAGGCAGGAAAATCATTCTAACCTGTCGGGTGATCAGGTACTGCTCATACAAAGGAGGAATCATTGGAGAGGAGACTTGGAGGACATTTCCCAGACTGATGCCAGAAGACAGCTTCGTGGAAAGGAAGGGGTTGTCTGGGGAGGGCATGGTTGGATGGCCAAGCCAATTTCTTGACATATATGATGTATCTATCTGTATTTCTATCTCTATCATGTATCATTCAGTCTCTTATCCACGTTACCTGGGACAATCCACAGTAAACAGCCTCCACTTCTCATCTGGGAGTAAACACAGACTGGAACCTATAAGGACTCATTTTTTTCACACTAATGGATGCATACCATTAAAATATTGAGTGGTCAACTTAACTGTTGCAAATAGTAAGAGCAAGGCAAGACAAGAAGGGGTGCAAGTGCAGTGACAAAACTGAGCAGGTGTGACCTGGAAGATCACACAGGTCAGATGGATCCCAGGGGCTTCATCCTGGGCACTAGGTGGGGGCAGGGCAGTAACTCCTCAAAGGCAGCAGGCGTATCTTCCAGGTGAGAAGCAAGGGGAGGGTGTCAAGCCCTGGGCTGAGCACATCTTGCCTTCCGGGACCCCGTCTCGGAACCCACAAGAGCATACTTTTGTGTCAATTGTCAGTGAGTTGAAACTTGGCAACTTCCTCGGAGAAATGATATCATTTTGTGCCGGTGTTCTAAAAGGGCTATCAAACAGGAAGAGTCTTTGAGAACATTTAGTCTCAGTGCCTCCTGCCGTGTTCCAGAGCCAAATGCTTATGGCCACCTTTGTCCCTGTTGTGCTGATTTGTCTGAAGTCACCAGGCTCAGATCTGAGAACCTCCCTTTCCTGCCCCAGCGCCTGCTTTTTATTCCCACTTTCTTCTTGGTGGAAGTATGCTCTGCTCCACCTTTGAGAATGTTATGTCCTCATGACCACTGTTATCTTACCTCTCACAACTCACCCCAACTCTGACTAAGGAGATGACGGAAACTGATATGGAAGAGTTGGGCAGTGAATGCAAAGTGCAACCCATGCCAAGCCACCAGCATATGTAGAAGTAGCTGAGGCATGGCATAAACAGGGGGGAACTAAAATCAAAGAGTTGTAGTTAACGAAATAGGAATTGTTCTAGCAGACATCTCACTGACTGCTACATTATTTTATAATGGTCCCTGATGATGGTCTGTATTGCTTATAAATTTTATCCCCTTTGCTCCTTAGAGCTCGAAGTTGGTGTCCTTCTCCACCAACTTCCAGAGAGACAGGCTTCCAGCAGGTGGTCAGTGAAGGCTAGATCTGTGAGTGGGTGTTCATTCCACAGAAAAAGGTGCAGCAAGGGCTTTGTTCCACAAAGCGTGCAAGCATTCTAAGCCACCTGTTTTCCTAGGTTGAGGTCCCAGTCTCAGAAGGGACGTGCCGCTGTGTGGTACAAAACTTTGGGGAACAGCCTCCCAGCTCCCCTTTGTCTATTGAACTGTTGGCTTTGATGGAGTGAGCCTCTACTTTTCAGTTTACTTTTAGGATGTGGACATGAAACCAAAGCTTGGTTGGTGGAATCGGCACATTTTCCCACCAATTTTTGCATGTTGAATGATTACTGACTCAAGCAATCCAGACCTTTGCTAATGCATTCTACATGAATGGAGCTGGATTCCTTTGCTCTTTTTTCATTAATAGGTCCTCGAAGACAACTTCAGAACCTCCAGATTGTGCAAGCTTTGAGCTTGGAAGGAAACAGTAATGTTTATTTACTTGTTTATCGTGAAAATTTTGAGGTTCTTTGAATAAATAATCGAGGAGGTCTTTGCAGACAGTTTTGCCCTCTGGTTGAAAACAGTCTCTGACTCAGTCTGAAAAAATCCTTGTGACCTTACATCATGTTTTTTTTTTTTTTTTTTGGTCAGTTGATATTGTTAATACTGACACATAATAAGAAATAACTATATGTTTACCAAGTGATTGCTCAACTGATGGGCAGTGGCATTGTCCTAGAGTTTGCTTCCCTATTTATTTTCAAACCACTCCTTCATTCCAAGTGCCCCAGCCACCCACCCTGATAACAGGGTCATTTTGATGTTCTCTGAGATCCCGTTGTCTGTCGTCCGTGTCCGCTCTGTTGCTGGGAGTGGAGATTCTGTTGCCTTTTTTGTCCACGCTGATCACAGTGGTGTTTGCTATGTCCCTGCCCAAAAGTTATGTTTCAGTCAGCCGATTTTCTTGGTTTTGGCAAACTCTGCTTGATATTTCTCAGTTACAAATCAGTGACTCATACTGCAGCGTCTCCTGATTTAACATGAGCACAGCAGATTGGATCTGTTAAATCGAAGAGAGCTGGAAAAGCAAAGGCAATCCTTCAGAGTCAGTGACAATCTCTGTAGTTTTTGGTGCCATTGGCAAACCTAAAAGGAAAGGAAGAGGGGCCTCGAAGGAAAGAGTTTTTAATCCATTTGGAATTGAATGGTTTAGCCCGAGTGGAGTGAGTCACTGTCCTTGGTATACATTCTGTGGAATGGCCACTGTGCTTTTCAAAGTCAGTTTTAAATTATGCAGCAGTAACAAAATCCCAGAAATGTCAGGGCTTATTCCAACAAAGGAATATTGCTCTGCTCGCCTGGCATGTCCAACCCAAATCAGAGAAGGACTCTAACCAACCCAAGCACCCAGGTGAACAGAAGTCCCCCTCACTGGCCTTTCTGGCAACAAGAAGAGAGACTAGATAATGTCATGTGGGCTTTTTCACTACTTCAGCCAAAAAATGACAGTTGTACTTCTGCTCATATTTCTTTGGTCAGAACCAGTCACAGGGTCCTCTTAGGTTGAAAGGCAGATAATGCAATCTCCTATGCCCTTGGAAGGAGAAAAGGGCCAAATATTCATCAATACTAACAATGTCGACCACATCTGCCCTTCTAGTCATCAAAAAAAAAAAAAAAACCCCACGGTGTCATTCATTCATCACAGGTGTGTGTCAACATCCAGGCCACAGGATAATCCAAGGCACGTTGTGTTCATGTTCCTGGATTTAGGTGGGAATGAGGAAAAACAGAGCTAATGTTTGTGGAGCACATGATATGCTCCAGAAATAGATTAATGTTTACATATATCAAAGATATTGAGTAAATACTCAAAGCAGAGTCAGAATTCAAACCCAGTTCCTCCTGATTCCAAAGCTCATACCTTTTCTATTTCCTCTTATTCTACTGAATTTCTACAGTTGCATTTTTATAGTGTTTGGCATAGGAAAAAGTGTACCTTACCAAAGTGCTTCTAAAACTGCTGTGTGTACACAGATCACCTGGGGAGCTTATTAAAAGGCAACTAATGCTGTGTGATAGGCCAGAGCTCCCGCATTTCTAAAAAAAAAAAATCTCAGATGATATTGATGCCTCTGGTCTATGGATCGCTCTTTGAGAAGCAAATTTCTTACGTACTTTTGTGATAATCAAGGGCAGTCTTGTGGGAGACCTTGGCAGACATGAGCAGTTATCCAAAGCAATATCTTTTCTGATCATCTGGAATGACATTGTTTTAAATCACACATTAAACGTGTGGTAATTATTGAATACGTATGTTTCATTCTCTGGGATTCCCTGGAAGGGATTCATCTGTGCCAATGATATCTCTGGAGTTGTCCTTTGTGAAATTTGCATGGCCCTTTTGCCTGAGGGGCAAACTAAAGATGCACTCTGCATAATTTTGACAAGAACTTTCTAGGCTCACATGTTTTCTAGTGTAATAGCTGGTTTTATACACATACATACACACACAGTTGTTTTATTTTTGTATATATATATAAAACTGTTACACATACATATATGCATATATATTATACACACACACACACACACACACACATATAAATAAAACTGTTCTTTGATCATTAATAAGTTATTGGGAAGAGTGGACAGTTCCAGAAAATATAACGACCTATCTCTCATCTTCTGTCACTTAACTTCCCCTTGCCAACTTCCACTGCTATGATGCCACAATCACACTGGTCTTTGCAGTATGGTATCTGCTCCCTATGCCCTGATCCAAATATTGAAACAAGAAAAAAAAATGCTGTGGAGTAGTCATGTCTTAATATTGTAATCCAGAATTTGCTCTTCCTCTGTCTGAAACAGCCCTCTGCTTTTCCTGTGGGAAACCACCTCCGCTGCACTCTGTGTGGACTGGTGGGATGTTTGTGGTCTCCTATTGCACCCTTCACCTCTGTGAGTGACCCAAGGGGGCCAATCAGAGTACACTGACCCTTGGCAATGGTGATTGATTCAAAGATAAATATATCACTCAAATAGAATAAATCAAGTTCAGCTCTAAGAGCTGATTTATTTTCCCTGGGATAGAAATTCATTCTTTTTTTTTTTCAGAAATCTTGAGCAATAAAAATCATGAAAGCCTGGAATCATCATCCTCAGCCATATGAAGAAACTGGTTGCTGAACAAAGTAAAAACAAATTAACAAATATACCAATTTAAAAAAAAATCAAAGCCCAAGGTATGGGGGTAGATATGACTTTATTAGAGACTCTTGATGCAGCCTTGCTTCAGCCCAACCCTTAGATTCCCCTCTGTGGTGAGCTGGATTTCTGTCACATTTCCAGAAGGGTCACATCTAACAACCTCCGTTACTTCCCAATAGCTGATGTTCAACTGGAAGATTTAAACAAGGCTTTGCTGAAGGTTCAGGGATAACAGAGAAATAAACAAAGAGCAAACAAATGAGACAATCTGGCTTCAGTAAGCCACTCACATTTATCCTATAATCAACCGCAGCTCCTGCAGGATCCATATGTCAGAAGACAGCAGTCATCTCTTCCATCAGAAAGGCCCCATAGAGCTTTCTGGAGGCTGAATCTGAACTCCTTCTCTTACCTCACATCTGGCCCTGTTACCTCCACTCCCTGTACCTGGATCACCTGGCAATTCCCCACATTCACTGAGAACTTCCAGGCTTCTGTATCTCAATTCATGTTGTTCCTTGACAAAGTTTCCCTCCTTGACCAAACACTAGCCACTTTTCTCTGAGCTCTTTCTTTCTTTCTTTCTTTCTTTCTTTCCTTCTTTCTCTTTCTTTCTTTCTTTCTTTCTTTCTTTCTTTCTTTCCTTCCTTCCTTCCTTCCTTCCTTCCTTCCTTCCTTCCTTCCTTCTTTCCTTCTTCTTTTTTTTTTTTTTTTTTTTTTTACCACGACCACAACATGCAAAAGTTCCCAGGTGAGGGATCAAACCCTTGGCACAGCATTGATTTGCGCCACAGCAGTGATGCCAGATTCTTAACCTACTGAGCCACCAGGAAAATCTTCTGAGCCCTTTCTTGACCAGGCCTCAACCTTGTCCTACAAGGAAACTTGGACAAACACTAACGTAGTTTCTTAAAGTTCCAGGTCACATCTCTAAGATGATCTCAGCTCCCATTATGGTGCCTGCCTGAGAAAACTCAATTCTGTCAAAAGAATTTAGTTTCTTCAAGCCAACACCTGAAGACAAGGCCTCTGTCTACCAGCCTCTGTGGGAGGGTAAGAGCCTAAATCTGATAAGCCAATAGGAGTTAGTTGACAAACCCCATGGGTTTTACCTGGACCAATCCTCCCTCCAGTGTTTTACAGTTTTCACTTCCCTGACACTACTGAGGCTTTGCTCAGTACCCTCTCTAGTCCCTCATTCTCCCTTAAAATGCCCAGCTCCTCTGTACAAATGGAAATTGAGTCAGTTCACACTGGATTCTTCTCTATTGTTCTCTAGTACATCATGAATTAAAATCTGTCTTAAGCATGTTAACTAGTATTGGGTTCTGTTTATCTTTTCTTGGGGGGGTTGTCTTTTTAGGGCAGTACCCACCACATATGGGGGTTCCCAGGCTAGGGGTCTAATCAGAGCTGTTGCTGCAGGCCTACGCCACAGCCACAGCAATGCCAGATCTGAGCTGCGTCTGCAACCTACACCATAGCTCACGGCAACCCCGCATCCTTAACCCACTGAACAAGGCCAGGGGTCAAACCTGCAACCTCATGGTTCCTAGCCAGATTCATTTCCACTGCGCCACAACGGGAACTCCGGGTTCTGTTTATCTTTGGCATCCTTGTCCTGGAAATCTCTTCCTTCACCCATCCCTTTCCTAACCTGAAAATCCTACTCAATCTACAGACACAGCTTAAAAATTTCATGTCACATTTCCTAAATCGCTAGCCTCTGTCTTCCTCTATAATCCTACAGGAGGGAGCTTGTTTCTCATCTCAGCTCTTGCTCACATACTGTTTCACCAGGGTTTTTTTTGTTTTGTTTTGTTTTTGTTCATTTTGTGTGTGTGTGTGTGTCTCCTCCACTGGCCAGTAGGCTCTTTGGGAGCAGGAACTATGTGTAACCCAAAACAAAGTTTAGACATGTCTTTTTGTGGGTAGTGACAGATTGATGCCTTAGCATCATTTTCCATAGATTTAAAACAATGTGATTTGGCCAGATTAGGCTCCTGGCTCTGGGCCTCTGATTTCAGTAGAAATATAAAATAATATATACCTTAGAGTGGCAAGAAACTATATTCCCCTTCCAAAGCTGACTGTTTCCCTCATGCCCCCACCCCTCTTTTTCACATTCCCTTCAATTTGTATTAATCTACAAGTTTTTTGCTAGAAAAATACAGTGGCTCATAACTGTATATAAATGTATTTTGTATTATTTTTAAATGTATTTTTATTGCGGTAACATTGATTTATAACATTAGATAAGTTTCATGTGTATATTTCTACTTCTGTATACACTGCAGTGTGCTCACCACTAAAAACTCGTTTTCAGCCCATCACCACATAGTAAATCTGCTTTACCCATCTGGCCCTCTCCCTACTTAACCCTTCCTCTCTAGTCACTGCTACTCTAGTCTCTGTATTTACAGGTTTGTTTCCGTTTGATTTAGTCTGTTCATTTATTTTGTTTGTTTTTTATAGTCCACATACAAGTGAAGTCATACGGTATTTGTCTTTCTTCATCTGACCTATTTCTCTTGGCATAGTATATCAAGGCTCAGCCATGTAAGAAGATGAAATCTTGTCATTGGCAGCAATATAGATGGACCAGTGGTCTTTCAATAAAGGAAGGCTGCCTGAGAAAACATATGGGTAGCTGGGGTCTCTCTCCCACATGCTGTGTTACCCTAAAAGGTCTACTGGGTGGGGCTCAGTGACCTGAAAAATTTTGCCACATTTCTCCCCAGCTCAGCTAAGACCCCTCCACATAAAACATACGTAATGTAACACACACATACCATACATGACATCATCACACCCTTCCATGCCCTCATGTACACATCACACACCAAACTCTTGCCATTCACACACAGATACTCACATACAATGTATACTGTACATGTATACACACTGTGGAGGGAATAAATTGTGATATTTTTGAGACACATTCTCAATAATTATCAAGAAGGATGTTGGGCTGCACTAGTCAATGAGTTATTTAAATATAAGTGCAGAAGTAGGATGCAATGAGCAAATATCTGCTTTTCAGTCTTAATTCCTTCTGATATACTCTTAATCCTCACCTTCCAGCCCACCTTGTCTCCTTTTTGTGCTTGAAAGTGGTCTGTATTCTCCCACCTCTACTATTTTATTCACATGGTTTACTTAAATGCCTTCTTCAGTTCTAAACTCCTAATAAATATATCCAATATTTAGGACCCTGCTCCAAATACCCTAAGTTTAGAATTTTCTGAGAATCCCAGTCTACTAGGAACTGAATTCTTACTGAATTAAATATCCATTTAAATGATTCATGATGTTTTCATGTCACACAATTTGATTATAAGTCCTTGAGGTTGGGACCATGTCTTGGATGTATATACTCGGTGCTTAATGCAGTATTGCACAGTTGCTCAGGATGTCCATGAGGACTAGCTGTCTATGGGAGAAGAATGTGTGGCCTCTTCTACTATGGTGCTAATTCACTGGCTCTTAGCCATAGGGCCTTCCTCCTTCAGACACCCTCTTGGATAATAGGTTATTAAAGGCATAAACCCAAGGTCATAAATTACTTACCCGAGTCCCAATAAATCTGTATTTCATATGAAGCATGTTATTTTTGACAGCGGGCCCAATTCCTTTGGAAATCACGTAGTAAGAAATAAGGGAGGTATCTTCCACAGAATCACATGATGATTTCACATAAGGCTCTTGTCAGTCCACACTGAGCTCTTGTCAGTCCTCAGTATAACACATTAACCAATCAGATAACTCAGTCTTGGTGGCTTTGGCCCTCACAACAGAAAGCTCATTTTCTTCCTTTTCTCTAGGGGCTGGAATATCCACTGCCCAGAAGCCATTGGTCTTGAATATTTCATTTTAAACTTTAGACTAGGAATAAAAAAAAGCAAAACTGTCATTTTAGCTCTGCACAAGATGGAGATAAATCAGACCTCCTCTTTTTTTTTTTTTTCTTCTTCTTTTTTGGGACTTCCTGGCCCTGGTGACCCTATATTGGTGGGTGTGAGGAGGGCAGCTGCTGAAAGATGTTGGGCTTCCCATGACTGAGAAATATAGGACATTTAATGTGTCTGGGATACCAGCATGTTAATGTCCAAAACCCAGAGAACTGAGCCAATTCTAGCAGAAGGCATGGGCTTCTGAATGGGCCAATTGGTACCAATGTTGTCATTAGTCATCTTAGGTCTGGAAGCTAATTCACTGGACGTTGACAGTGGAGTGAGTTTTATACAGTTTGTCTAGGGAGAATGACTGCTAATTAAGGCCTACTCCATAATCAGAAAAAAAATCTAAGTGTTCTTAATTTAAATTTTTAAATATCACAGATCACTTATCCATTCTTTCCTTGGTTTAGCAAGTGTTTGCAGAACAGACACGTTGTGCCCAGGAGTTGCCGATATATTAATCAGGGCTGCCTTTTCAGTATGCATTGTTTTGGGCAAATCACGTTCTATATAAGCTACTTAAGTCACCAAGAGCAGCCTGTCCGCAGCAGCTGGCAACACAATCTCATGTCATTCCATGCTAGCCAATAGGGGCTATTTCTCCCCAGACTCTCAGAAATCTAGAATCAGGGTCTGATTATGTGGTCCCAAGACATCTCCATCTGCCAGAGTGGATCTGTTGGCCAGAATGGAACTGATCTTTAGCACTGGAGGGAGACATAAACAATTTCTAGAAACTGCCTGATGAGCGGATTGGGCCAGCACCCCTGCCTAGGTCACCTAGAAGGGGGCAGCATCCCCTGCCTGGGTTACCTAGCACTCTGCTGACACTGGTGGCTAAATCATGATTCCTGCTCTCAAGGAGCGCTCTTACTATGGGAAATGATCTTCTAACTCTGCATGCCATTAAAAAAAAAATAAGTGCACTCAAGTGTTATAGATGCCGTGATAAAAGCATATGTATGGTGTGGTGGAAAGTCCAAAGAAAAGTGGTTATAAGTTGATCGATTTAAGGAGAAATAAGTACAAATATATTTATGTGATTATGGAGCTGGGCTTCTATGGTCCTTGGATGTCACTGAAAGATAATTGGGAATTTTTTTTTTTTGATTTGTCATATTTTTGAGATGTCTATAGAAATGTCAGCATTCCAAATTGACAATCGGAAATGGATCACACTGGTTATAGGGTATTTGGATGTACAGAAAATTGCATTTGCATTCCAGTTATGTCCACCCCTTAGCAGCCGTGTGATTCTGGAGGAAATAATTCTTCTAAGCCTCAGCTTCTTCATCTATAAAATGGGAGTCGAAATACATTTTCACTGGGTTACTTTTGAGGTTTAAATTATAGACTTATTTGTAAAATCATGCTCATGGCGGACAAGTTCGTTTTTCCCCCAGAGTGAGAGCAATTGCAGAAAATACATGGAAAGGAAAATGTTTTCTAGAAGATAATCATCTTAGTCTAGGATAGGAGCATTTCCCAAAAATTTACTTCTTGTAGGCGCAGCCCCCAAAATGTTAGTTTCCAGGTCCTGAAGTAAAGGTCAGGCTATACCAGCCAGAATGGGTGGGCTTCCAGGCTCAGATATGCATTCCCTGGAAGTATATTGGGGTATAAAAATGCCTACCTTAGCCCCCAGACTTCCTCACGGTCTTAGCCAATGCAAGCTGTGTTACAGACTGAATATTTGCATCCTACTCCCCAAACATATATGTTAAAATCCTAAGTCCTCATGCAACAGTATTAGAAGATGGGGCCTTTGGGAGATAATTAGGTCATGAGGATAGAGCCCTCATGAAAGAATTAATGCCCTTATAGGAAGAGACACAAGAGCTTGCTCTTTCTCTTTGCTCTCTGCCATGTGAGAACACAACGAAAATACGACCATTTACAAGCCAGGAAGTGAGTTCTCACAGACACTGAATCTGCTGACACCTTGACCTTAAACTTCCCAGCCTCCGGAAATGTGAGAAATTATTGTTTGCTGTTTAAGCCACCCAGCCTGTAGTAGTTTGTTATAGCAATCTGAACTAAGACAATCTTTTCTAAAGCCAATTACTTCTCAAATGCCCCACCTCCTAATACCATTACAGTGGGTGTTAGGGCTTCGGCATATGGCTTGGAGTTGGGTAACGGGGAGAAAGGTTGTCTACGGTGTTCAGTTTCAAAATACAGGCTCAGACCCCCAGGAATGAAGGTTCCTGGGAACCAGAGAGGTTGGAGGAAAACTGAGTCCCTTAGATTTTTTTCAGATGTCTGCAAATCTTTCTCAGAGCCTGCCTCTGCCTGTGCAAAAAACTCTGCTTCTCCACTGAGTAATGCTCAAAGCCTCAGTCCATCCAGACTAGCCCAGTCACTTTACCTGCTGCCATCCCCAATTCTTGGAACACAGTACAGCCTAAGCTTAAGAAAGGGGGTGGGGGTGAGGGCTGGGAGCTACAGAAGATAAAGATGGAATCCAGGCTCTAGCTGGGAGCTGAACTGGGAGAAGGAGCAGGGGCGATAGTCCAAAACCACCAAGATGGGGAAAGAGACCGTATTTGGGGAACAGGGAAGACATAATCTGGCTCAAACTAAGGCTGTGCTCAGGGAGGGTGGAAGGGAAGCTGGAGGCCCTGGGCAGTGCAGGAGGTCTCTAGAGGGTAAAATCCCCACCTCAGAACTTGCCTCAGGTATTGCTCTCCCCAGAGGCTGCCTTACAGCAGAGAAGTCAGGAAGAAGCCATGTTTTTAGCACCTCTCGATTTTACAGTTGGAAGCCTAAGAGCAAAGCACTAGGAAAGTAAGAGAAATGTTTTGCACACTTGTATGGAAGGGGCCACTGTTTTGGACTAGACATAGCCCGTTATAATAAGTCTGTACAGAGAAACAGATGGAAGGAGATAAGCATCAGGCTCCGGCCTCCAACTCTCTCAGCCAAGAGAGGAGGACGTTTGAGCTGTTTGTTATGGAAGCCTCTCCTCAAGTTCAGGCTGGCACCAAGATTTTGTGGTTGAGTTACTTCCTTTTCTTTTTAATCAGAGAACCTCCATTTCCTAGGATGCAAATATTTTTGGAAGGGAAACCCCCTTTAAAGGCAAAGAAAGGAAACTATCGTTTTTATTGAATGGCTCTGCCAGACTTATTTGCATTTAATGCTCATAAAAACCTTGAGGCAGGAGTATTACCGTCTCTGTTTTAATAAGAAGCAGGCTCAACAGTGAAGGGACTTATCCCTAACGCACCACTTTATAAGGGCCTGGCTCAGAGTTGCCTAGTGCCTGGATTCACGTTTAGCACTTGTACAATATAACATTTCAGGACGGAGGCCTACCCTTTCCAAGTAGAACGACGCCATAGGAAGAAATGGAGAAAGGACATAAATCTGTAGATAAAGCATGAGGGTAGGTCTGATCATTTCAAATCCCATGACCATAAACAAGTTTGGTATCAAGTCATCAGATGTGAGAAGTGCTAGGGCCCAAGTAGGGGACCTAGGCCCCTACTCCTGTCACTCAGCCTCCTAGGCAGCAGCTTGGGTGCCTTAATAGCCAACCCCATGGTAAAGCTGGATTTTCAACAAACTAAAAGCTCTGAGGAATGGCTGGACTCAGATCCCTTTATGATGTCTCGCTGATCCCTACATATAATTCAGCACGTGTGCTGCGTGTGCATCTGTATGTGTTGAGAGGTGGGGGAGGGTTGGGTCCAAATGCAGAGAAAATTTATTGCTACGATGATGATGGGTAATGAGGGTCGATGCCTCCAGCTAGTACAATATAAGGCTCCACGTTCACAATGTTCACGGTATTCAGAATGGGGCACTGAAGGAACACTGAATTTGGGGAAATGAATGAACAAATGCTGAGAAAGACAAGCACGAAAGAAGACACTCAGAAATTCCTAGGATTCTCAAGTAGCGTGAGGCCCACTGAATTTCTTCTTCATGCTTACGTTATACTACAAAGAGGTGATGGCTGGAGCTCCATTAGCCATCTTGGGTGATAGGGATAAAGGCAAACACTGGGTGCTGTAGAGTGGTCTTTGGGATGGAGTCTGATTCCTACAGGACTGTGGTACAATAAGGCCGGCCTTGGACTACAGACTCTCCTCCTCCCCTCACCCACCCTCCGCCTAGGTCCAGTGCAGGCCCACTCAGTGCTTGTCCCCCATCTTACCTTTCACTTTATTTTATTTATTTATTTTTTTTGCCCTTTATTTTTGCC
The DNA here is from genome assembly GCA_004024745.2 of Catagonus wagneri. Lineage (NCBI taxonomy): Eukaryota > Metazoa > Chordata > Mammalia > Artiodactyla > Tayassuidae > Catagonus > Catagonus wagneri. The sequence goes on from PVHT021183518.1 coordinate 5,488,977, forward strand.
TTATCTAGGGCCGCACCCACGGCATATGGAGGTTCCCAGGCAGGGGTCTAACAGGAGCTGTAGCTGCAGTCCTTCGCCACAGTCACAGCAACGCAGGATCCGAGCCGCATCTGCAACCTACACCACAGCTCATGGCAATGCCGGATCCTTAACCCACTGAGCCACGACGGGAACTCCTTACCTTTCACTTTAAATCACAATTGTTTGTTGATTTGTCTTGTTAAACCACTAGGCTGTGCTCTCCCAGAAGATTGGGACCCTTAAGGCTAGACACCCTGGGAGTTTCCTGGTGGCTCAGTGGGTTAAGGATCTGGCATTGTCACTGCTGTGGCTCTGGTTACAGTTGTGCTGTGGTTTGATCCATGGCCTAGAAATTTCTACATACTGCAGGTGCAGAAAGGGAGGTCTAGGGACCTTTCCTCGGGGAGGTCTATAGAGGTGCCTGCTACCCAGTAATGTTTGTTCAACATATGAGTCAATGAACTAATGAAAGTTTTGTTATAAGTGGGGGTGCAAAAGCACGAGAGGTGTTCTAGCTATTAGAATATTGTGGATATGGACAGCTGCAGAAGACAGAGCATTGTGGGTGCACTTTGAGCCAAATTCATGTGTTAAGGGGCCTTCTGTGTTCCAGCCAGTTCCCTCCCCTCCAGCCCTATGACTAAACAGCAGGGATTGATGATGACACTGACTCATTCGGAATGGGAGGCGTAGGGGAGGCTCATGAGCAACTGAGGGCGAGCGATAGATGGCAAGAAGACACCTGCCCCAGCTGTTGCTTGTTCCCTCTGCTTCCCACCCGCTTGGACCCCAGGGCCGGTCCATCCCCACATACATCTTTCTTGTCCAGCCAAGACTGATGGCCTCCTAGTCACCTTCCTTCCCTCTCACCTCTCTGAGGCCTGGGTGATAGTCTGTTTGTGCCTCCTTTCCATGTAGCCGAGTCCCTGAGGACTTAGTCTGCGTGGGTGTTGCTTGTATTCTTATCCATCTCCCAACCCAGGACACAGTCTGTTAAGTGAAATACGATGGCGTGGAGGCTGCTGCTGCAGACGGCGTGTTTTCTTTCTTTCACACCTCTCTCCCCTTCACCTCTGGTCTCTTTGGCCTTTTCTTCCAAATTTCTTGCCATAGACCTCTCATCATGTGTCTTTCTTTCCCTGGCCGCTCCCTGAGAGTTCTGAGCTGTGAATACGTCTCTGATGGATCTCTGGTGGAATGCCCGTGTCTCTCTTCCTTTGTTATGACAACAGAGGTGCAAGACCCTTCTTTCTCCTTCTGAGCTATGTGACCCCAGGGACTGCTAAAGCTTTCTGAGCCTCAATGTACTAATTTATACAATGGGACTGCAGAGACTGCCTTTCCAGCAGACTGATGGTTAGTGATGGAGTGTGGAGAAAGCAGATCGAAAGGTCTTGGGAACCATACATGATACTAAGAAGGTAATGAAGACGTTTTCACTATTTACAAGTCCAGGAGAGAAGAGGCAGAGAGAGGCAAGGTACACAGAAGCCTGTTCTTGGCCACTCACCACAGCAGACACTACTTTCATCTCTTCTCCCTTCTCTCCTTCTTTTCCCCTTCCTATTTTTATGTTTCTTTCCATTTCCAGTCACCCTTCAGGTGTTCTTCGAGGTTGACCACTGCACATTCTATGCTGGGTGCACTAGGCTCTCCTATCTTCCATAAGCTAGGCTTCCCTCAGTGACAGGTGGGTGAGATCCAGAGACCAGGGGCAGTCACCCCCACCTCCACTCCTACACACATCGCAGTGACCCTAAGGCCCCACGTCCCTCCAGGGGAGGATGCAGCAGGATGAATGGCTGACCTCAGAATCCTTCTAGCTACAATGATTTGATAGCTCCACATTTTTCCCCAACAGTTCTCTGATCCTTGTTTTTCTTCCTTGGGTGGTTCTCAGAGTCATCTCTTGACCTGCACCCAACAAGGACTGAGGAATCCATCAAGGGCTCCACCCAGTGGTGCCTCCTGGCCCCCTAGGCTTTGTCCTATCAGGGCTCCAGGACAGAGGGAACTTGGGAAAATTTTTCTGAACGGCAGATTCTGTGACCCATGGACCATGGGGGGAAACTGATATCAACAACTGACAGAGTGGGAGGGAAGCAGGAGATAGACGAATCTCTACTATGAGCCAAGCTTGCTGTCAATCATGTTATTTCTTTTTCCCAGTGTGGATCTTGCTTCCCAAAATATGCAAGTACTCCCTGTTACCCAGATAGGCCACACACTTGGGAACATCATCCTGCATTGCCCTTTAGGGACATGCAAATTAGGTCAACACTTTACAACCTCCCCATCCTCCCTTTTCTGCCAAGAAAATGGTAAACAATGACTGAAAAAATATCTGGGATTTTCTCAAGCCAAGCACCAGGGCATCTGTTTTCTGTGGTCCCTGAAATCCAAGTCCTCTGCCATTTCCGACAGAGGAGAGGAGAGGTGGGCAAGAGAGCTCGCGGGCAGGGAAATCCCTGGTGTGTGACCCCTAAAATTCCAACAGTATGCTTTTGTGCTGGACATCTTTTTTTTTTTTTCCTGTTTGGCATGTTTCCAATTCCTCAAGGTATTTTCTTTAAATAAATGATGAAAAAAAATCACTTCGCAAATTTTAACAACTGGATATTGAATCCTTAGTGTGTTGGAAAGCAAATGTTTTAAATCAAGGCTTTGAGTGGATAATGGTTTATAGACTCACCTTTTCCCCACTTGCCTTTCACAAAACCATCTTCAATTTCCTATGAAAAGCTGGGAAAGTAAACATCAGCATATTCATTTAATTTCCCTTTGGCTCACCAGGGCTTGTTTCTAGAAATATCTTTGATTTCCTCTGACAACTCTACTATCTTTCTATTTCCCTAATCTGACGTCATTCCTGAATGCTCCCTCTTTGCCCTCTCTGTTTACATAATTACATTTTCAATTTGTCTCTACCAGTATCTTAACTCTTCTTCTGATAGTTTTTCTGATAGTTTGTGTAAGATGTCGATGATGACGATGGTGATGGTGAGGAGTGGTGGAGAAAGGGGGATTAGAGAAGAAAATTTTAATTTTGTTCCTTTTCAACTCTGCCTTCAACCTAGGGCTACCTGTGGACCTGTTCCTTCACTTGGCATGCTCACTTTTACATAAATTTACATACTCATTCAGAAATCTATGAGTTGTTATATGCTGGATATTTATGAATCCTCCAGATTCTTCTTCAGGATCCTCCTTCTCCTCTTCCATTTATCTTTTCAGAAAGAAGAGACGTTTTACATTCCTGGTAGGAGTAGTTTTGTCTTCTAGAAGACTGCTACTTTTGAGAGTCAGCTTTCCTCTCAGATCCTCATCTGGAAGTTGAAGGATTGGATATCCTGGTCTCTGAGGTCCCTTGTATAAACTTGTGAAAGATTAATTGAGATTGTAGCACATTAACTGAGCTGAAGCTGGGGAGGACCAAAGAGAAATCAAGATCTAATAGACATAGGCTTAGAGTCATGGATGTTTTAGAAAATAGAGAAAGAGGGTTGGTTTTTAAAGTAAAGCATTAAAATACTTCTCACAGCATTGTTGTTCCTCCCTTTCTCAACGCTCTTGAATGTGTCCCTTGGAATCTAGGGGGGTGTGGCCTGTGTTCTTTGATGTAAACTGTACACTGTGAGTGACTACAGCATCACTATTAGAGGTCATCGCATATCTTGGCAGCAGCCCTTGTTGATCACGGTGTTAATTCTACTGGAATTTGACATCCATCCATAGCTTTTGAGAATCTGGCCTCTCTGAGGAGGACAAAAAAATTAACCTGTAAATGGTAGGGTACCAGTTTTGCAATGTGGCCAGTGTCCACTTGGATGCAGGGGAAAAAAATACACTTGCCTCTGCTAATAATATCCTGCCCTCATTCAAGCAAGATCTGGATTGTAGAACTCCAAATCAAGCCTCTAGATACCCTATGTCTTCCTACAGCCTCACTCATTGGTCTGGAATCCTCCCAAGCTCACACTGGATCAGCTGTAGGACTGTGTGCAGAGAGGAAGGTTTCGACCTTTCTGTGCTAGGTCCTTAGCTAAAGGTGGCCTATGGATGGAGTAGGTGCTAGGAACAGCGTTCTTTGGCGCATTTGCATCTTAGGTGTAAGCCAAAATGTCCACACCAACCTGTAGCATATGGCATAGAGTCACAACATGTGGCATAGAGTCACAAATTTGCTATCTTCTATGGATCTGAAGGTTGAAAATATTTATTTAGAGTATGGCAAATATAGGGCCGTATTTTAATCATTTCTATACCCCCACAGAGACCAGCTCAAAATTTTGCAGGAAGCTGGAGCTTTGTAGGAATCATGTGTTAGTTTTCATGATGATGATGACAATGATAATGATCATGATGAAGATAAATGATACAAAATAGTGAAATATTTCTCAAGTGGGTTTTATAGGTAGAATGTTATATGAAGCTGACTACATGGCTGCATTTGAAACTTAGAATCATGTTAGAGCAATAAAACATTTCAGTGCCAGAGTATAAGCCTATGGAGAGTGGGGACTGTGTTTTATCCATCTCTGTACTTCCAGCCCTTATCACTGGTCCTGGCAAGAAGCATGTGCTCAATCTTACTCTTGTACACTAAAAGACTTTTTAAGCACTCATTGCAAAGTAACAGGGCTGCCACTTGTATGACCAAAAAGATTGTGCCTTGTCCGAGACAAGAGGGAGCTACTAACATTTAATACACTGTGAAGAGTGTCCACCAAATGGGTGTTGAATCATATTGTGGTGTCATTAAGAAGCAGTAAAATGTCAAGTTTTTACTCTCTCGCAACTTGCAGTTTTACAAAGAAATACAAACAATAAACTATTAACAGATAAATAAATTATATAAATTCAAATGATGAAAAATACTCCAAAAAAAAAAAAGAAAAAGAAAAGAAAATAGAACAATGGTATTACCAGCAATGGATTATGAGGGAGGGGCTCTTTAGTTACTGGAGTCTGAAAACGTCACTCTTGAGAAGGGAAACCTAGAAATGAGACCCAAATGATTAGACAGAGGCAAGCATACATAGCTTATTTCATCCTTAAACCTTATTGGGTAGATTTTAGCTCCATTTTATATGGAAAGAGATGGAGACCCAGTGAGAAGTTTCTCTAAGCTCACACAGCTACCAGGTGACTCAACAAGGACTTGTTCCAGATCTGTTCAAATCCAAAGCCTTTGTGCAAACACATTATCTTACACTGTTTCTTACAGAGAAGAAAGTAAATGAGGCAAGAAGCTTATGTGTCTATAGTCAGTTTCATACAAATATTTCTAGACGTAGGTACTGGTCTCCATACTGAGTACTTTGATACAACTTTATAAGATGTCTAGAATGAAATTCTTAACAGTGTTGATGCATGTCAGAAAACTGTTTTTAAGTCCAAATATGACCATTTTAAGCCCAAATATGACCATTTTAAGCTTCATATACGGATATATTTGAAGAGGAGTCAGGAAAGCCCATTCCAGAGTAGACTCTGCTGCCAGGTATCTACAGGACCTTGAACAAATCAATTTCCATCTGAACTTCAATCTCTGTATCTGAAGATAGATACAATAATTGCTGTGCTTATTTCTGGACAATTGTAAGACTTCAAAGCTATAACGAATGTGATAATGTTTTTAAAAATGTATATATAAGTAATTTTGACTGTATTATTTTGGCAATCACTAAGGAAACATAAAATACCAGACTTCATATTCCTTTTCTTACCAAAGCCAAGACTTTTATGGGGTAGAAGTTGAAAAATGTTGGAAACACATCAACATAGCTGGGTCTACCTTCCAAAACTATGCAGTCAAGATAACTTTTCAATTGAATTATCATTCACACCCAAGAAACTTAATTATCCAAGTTGTTATTTGGTTGTAAGCAGCTGAATGCTTTCCATAAATTTCCCATTTATTGGCCTAGTATAGACCTGCCCTGAGTCTTGGAGACAAGTTTCTTATCTCCATCAAGCTATTTGTCCTAGCAGAGTTTTGTGATGAAAATGTTCCTGAAACCTTGACATTTCCTTTTCTCACAGTTCTCCCCCTGAACTTCCTGCTGTAAGAGCCGCTCCATTTTTTTTTTTCATGTTCTTTGGTAAATATTTTCTTAAGTTTTATTGAAGTATAGTCAGTTTACAAAGCTGTGATAATTTCTGTTGTACAAGAAAATGATTCGGTCATACATATACACAGATCCATTCTTTTTCAGATTTCTTTTCCCATATAGATTATCAGAGAATATTGGGCAGAGTTCTCTGTGAGATACAGCAGGTCCCTGCTGGTCAGTCGTTCCATACAGCTCAGTGTGCATATGCCAGTCCCAAACCCCCAGTCCATCTCTCCTGTCCCCTTTGGTAACCATAGATTTTTCAAAATCTGTGAGTGTGTCTCTGTTCTGCAAAGAAGTTCATTTGTATCCTTTTTTTTAAGATTCCCATGTGTAAGTTACATCATGTTATGTTTGTGTTTCACTGTCAAACTTTACTTAGTGTGATAGTTTCTAGGTCCACCCACCTTGGTAAACATTATTAATGAGACAGATCACAACAATCCTACTTTCCCATTTTTGCAGCATAAAACCTGCCTTCCCACACAGTTTTTTCATTGATCTTTACCACAAATTAGTGATGTTGGGTTGAAGTGAAGCCTCATTTTAAAGCTATGAAGCTCATCAAAAGGCAGCTCAGAGAGGCTAATATGTGATTAAAATGGCACAGTAGGAGGAGTGCCATGGCCTCAGACCCAAAGCTCTCTTTTCTGAGTCCTGTACCCTACCCTCTGCCCACCTCCCCCCCCCCCCCGCCAGCTACAGATGTTGAAAGAACTTGGCCCTCGCTGGATTTTAAACAGGCATTATTACATTAATATCTTTAAGTATCTTAATTAGGTCTTACAGGAAGGAAAAGAATTATTTGGTCACCAAAACAGCCTGAGGATTCCAACTTGAAAGAGTGAGTCTGTTTCAGATCACTAGATAGGGTGGTGGCTCCGTTTGGCCAGGAAACTTCAACATAAACGATGAACCCTGTGTAGCAGGGGAGACGCTCCCGAAGCCCCCGGCCTGTGAGGAAATGGGACCGTGTGTGGACCCAACACCTACGGCAAACACTCCCACGGCCACCAGTGTTGGATTCAATTAAACATTAAATTCATCATCTTTAGCAAAGAAAGAGAACAGCAAACAGTTGCTCTCTCATGGCTAAACACCCCTCGGATTTGCTGGCCTTTGATTTATTGGAAGAAACCTGCTGGGAAGAACATACTGTGTAGCTGATTAATGTCAGCTTCTGTCATCAGTTTCCACTTAGATTCTTGGCCAGCCCTGACATCTCCTCCCTTAAGGATCCAGAAGAATTTGAGGGCTGATCCAAGAGCTTTACTGGCATGGGATTTGCAGAATGTGGTGTTTGCAAAATAAGGAAGATGAATGGAAGTGGAATCCCATGTTCTCCACTGGACTTGTTTCTTTAATTCATTTCTCCAGAGGCCCCGCTGCATGCCAGGACCACACCAGCAAGGGGACCGGGGAAAGTGTGTTCCCAGGCCCCAGTACAGATGTCTTGCATTTCCTGTGCTGCTTTATATGCTGCCTCCTTGGAGCTTGTCAAACTGGGAAGGGGTCCGAGAAGGAATGCATCAGCACCTCACTGGGACGCTTGGACAAAGTCTTGCAAGAGTGGGCCAGTGAGGGTCGGGCCCCACCAACCGGACATCTGAGGTCAGGAAAGAAGACCCCCAACCCCAGGTCACACGTGACTTAGTTTCACAGGGCCCTGCAATACCTCCCCCTCCTTTTTTTTTTTCTCAGTGATGAACTATGATTCAGTGGCATTATATTTAAAGCAAGCAGAATTGTCTGGATGTTTTTTATTCTGTTGGAGGAATCGCCTTCTATCTGAAGTCTTATAAACAAAGCTACCTTGCCCCCTCCCAACCCCGCTCCTTTAGTGTGCAAAAGATCTAGAAAGGGATGGCAGTCTTAATAAGTCTCAAAAATCCTCTCTATTCTGAACTCATGCCTGTGTGCAGAAAAAAAAATCCGATTGAGAAATGAAAATCTGCTCTGGTTATCTATTCCTGTTTAACAAATCATCGCAAAAGCTAGTAGCATAAAATAACAACACTCATTATATCTCACAGTTTTCAAAGGTTAGGAATTCGGGGAGAGATGAACTAGATCTGGCAGAGGGAAGATGCAGGCAGGAGCTGGCAAAGCAGGGCCTGAACCAAAGCCAGTGGGGGCTTGCTGGGACATCTCTCTCTCTGTCTCTGACTCTGTCTCTCTCCAACCATCACTGCCTCCTGTCTTTGCTCCCTCTCTCTGCCCATATAGTCCCTGGTCTTTCAGTGTGGCCTCTCCACGGGGGCTCCTCGGGGCTTCCTTACCACATGGCGGCATCTGTAAAGTCAAGGCGACTGAAGGCTTCATAACTTAGTATCTCAGTGAGTCCAACCGTTGGTTATTTTTTGTAAGCTGATCTCCAAAGATGTGCAAATGAAATTAAGACTAATCTGAACATTTTAGGATTACTTCCTTTTCTTTTTACAGGTGATCATAAAGTTTAGGTAAAAGATTGGATCCAATTCCTTCCATATTTTTTTTCTTTTTAGGGCTGCACCTGAGGTATATGGAGGTTCCCAGGCTAGGGGTTGAATCAGAGCTACAGCTGCCGGCCTACGCCACAGCCACGGCTACAGCCACAGCCACAGCAATGCCAGATTTGAGCTGTATCTGCAAACTACACTGCAGCTTGCGGCAGCAACAGATCCATAACCCACTGAATGAGGCCAGAGATCGAACCCACATCCTCATGGATACTAGTTGGGTTCTTAACCTGCTGAGCCACAAATGGGAACTCCAACTTCCACATTCTTTGCCATGTCTATTCATCTAGAATCCTATGGGCTTCTATTGCTAGGTGTCTCATCCTTAAATGTAAAACAATGATAATAACTTTGTCGATGCTCACTGAAGTACCAGCTTCTATTCCACAAACTTCTCACTCCTGGAATAATTTAATTATTGCAAATATTCTACAGGTAGGTACTGTTTGTTCCCCTTGATAATTGAGGAAGGAGAGGGACAGAGGAGTGGAACAACTTGCCAAAAGGCATACAGCGGTAGGTGGCAGAGCCAGGATTTGAACCCAAGCAGTCTGATTCAAGAGATCACCCTTTCAAACATTATATTAACCTGCCCACCATCCTCCCTGCCAAATCACAGTCCAGTGGTTTCTTACTTAAATCACAGAGAGTTTTCTGCATATTTGTTCTCTGCATGTGTAAGAGACAAGACCCCTGAGACAAGCACCTGGCAGTCTTACCGCAGAAAGAAGCAGCATGCAGCAGACCTCAGGGAGGCCTGGAAGGCTAGGGGTGGGCTCGGTGTTAGGAAAGGCTTCCTGTTGGAGGGAGAAGCATAAGTGGGCTCTTAGAACAGTTAGAAGTTAGACCTCCAGAAAGACAGAGCTGATATTCTAGGTGGTAGGACAAACTTGCTTTGCCCCATGGGTAGTAACACTGCTAGTTCCCCCCTTAAAGAAGAGGTTCCTCTTTTAGCGTGACTGCATTGGCTTTCTTTGGGTCCTGACCATTAGATCATGACCTTGGAGGAGAATGGAAGACAGGGCTTCTCCTTAAGGAGTTGGAAGCCTTGCAGACCAGTCAGGGAGGGGGGGAGCCCTGGCACCCAGGGCACACAGGTTTTTCTCATCCCAGGATTTCACTGATGTCCCTAGAACCTGCATGATCCAGCTTTCCCAGAGAAAAATGGTCATACCAGCAGTGCCTCAGGGGAAAAAAAGAAAAAGGAAAGACAAGACAGTTATCTGCCATGCCACTAGTTCTCTGTCCTCATCCACCGCTGCTGGGGACAGAAGACACTCTTGGCCCATTTAGAGTCCAGTCCTGGTTTGGAGATCAGAGAGGAGGCAGGGATTATAAAAATGGAGAAAGGAGGCAAAAGGGTTACCAGTGCCCTCAGATACGTAGCGAGTTCCAGCTGCTACTGGGGCACCGTCAACTTGAGGGGATGGGGGGACGTCTTCACTAACATGTCTCCAGCACGGCCAGTGAATTCCTGTTAAATAAGTGAATGAGTGAATGATAAACAGATGAATAAGTGAGTTTGTATCAGTGCTTTTGGAAACCAACAACAGGATCCCAGAGCACTGAGAGTGGAACGAAGTGGTTCTTCCCAGCTACCTTCTGGAGGCATTGAATAAGCTGTGTTGGGACATTTAAAAGGTCTGTCAATATAAAATTTGATACACTTAATCCTAAATATCTTCTCCCAGCTACTCAGAACTCAAGTGTGAATTTATTTTGTGGTAAACTGAACTCAAAATTGTCATGAACATATAGCTATAGATGCTTATATTTGAAGCATTCTTAGCAGGATCAACTGAATGGGATGTTATCTTTGCCAGAGGGTGGCTTAATCTGAATGACACAATCAACAGAAAACTCACTTGGGAGTTCCCTTTGTGGCTAAGTGGTTAATGAACCCAGCTAGGAACCATGAGGATGCTGGTTTGATCCCTGGCCACGCTCAATGTGTTAAGGATCCGGCGTTGCCATGAGCTCTGGTGTAGATCGCAGATGCAACTCAGATCTTTCATTGCTGTGACTGTGGCATAGGCCGGCAGCTGTAGCTCTGATTCAACCGCTACCCTGGGAACTTGCACATGCCATGGGTGTGGCCCTAAAAAAAAAAAAAAAGACAGAAAACTCACTTAACAGTGACAAACTGCTTCCCTGTTGTATCCTAGTGTGGACTGTAAGAAAGGATTCCCCCAAAAGGAGAGGAGCTATGACCTCCTGTTGAGAAAGTTAAAGCAAACTTTAGCCACCTTGAAATAGCTGTTCACGGTGCATTAAGAACCTGGATAAAAAACTAGCTTGCCCCAACCATCTGTAAGTGATATATTTTTGGTGAGTTGGGGAAATTAGAACATTTGAATATGGTCTGGATATTAGATTTACTGAAGGTTTATTGAAATGAGAAAGGGGAAATAACTGCCAGGAAAAAATAAAACATTTCCAAAACAGAATATATAATATATACAGCAGGATTTTGTTTTAAATAAATTTTAGTGGAGTGTAGGTGACTTAAAATGTTGTGCTTCAGGTGTATAGCAAGGGATCTTGTTTTTATAAATATAATACAGTTAATTTAATATTAAATGAAGATAAATATACTTAATAATAAATATATGTCTATAACACAGTAGAATATAAAGGCTTCTATATATAAAATATATACATTATTGTGTTATTTCTGTGTTACACATTTATTACCATTATCATTATTATATTTTTAAACTTTTATAGCCTCATCTACAGCTTATGGAATCTCCCGGGCTAGGGATCAAATCGGAGTTGCAGCCGAGGCCTATGCCACAGCCACGGCAATACCAGATGTGGCCAGGCTGGATCCTTAACCCACTGAGTAAGGCCAGGAATCGAACCTGCCACCTCACATAGACAATATCAGCTACTTAACCTGCTGAGCCACAACAGGAGCTCCACAAATTTATTATTGTTGACAGTAGTGCTCTCTAGGGTGATAGAAATATAATGATTCTATTTGTTTATTTTACCTCCCTCTCTGACTGGGAAATCTTCATGTGCTCCCATGAGGCAGTCAGGTCTCCTTATGCTTTTTTTGTGCCAGTAATAACCTTATGCTGTGGTCCATGCTGTACCCTCAGGCAGAAAACTGCTTCTTCATCTTCCCTACCCTCCCATTCAAGGCCCATGAAGCAGTCCTAGATCCTTCCCATTAGCCACTGCGCTTTTCCTGTGTGTGTGTGTGGTTTTTTTTTTTTTTTTTTGGTCAAGCTCTCATTTCACTCTGCCTGCCAGGCTCCCAGATTGCTTTCAGAACTGTGGTGTGGCCAGGGGAAAGCTGTGTGAATCAAGACAGCCAGGTTGAAAGTCCAAAGTGTGCTTCCACTTAACTGTTGGATTTTAGGAAAGTTGCATATTCTCTACAGATCCACATCATCCTGATCATGATAATAATACCAATTTGATCCAGTTTATGAGGTCGTTGCATGAAAATGCGTGCACAAAATGTTTTGAGATGGCTTACATGTCGTGTGTGCCTGGAAGACATAATCACTGCAAGGTACCGACTGACAGCTGCAACTGAATTCACACACTTAACTTGATCTTGAGCAAGTCAGCCTCCCTCCACCCCTCAGTGTCTGATCCAGAACCCAAGGTCGTAGCCTGGGATCCTCAGAGGGGCTTCAGAAGAGCCGAGACATCCCTGACATTGTGTGTGGAATTGTGCCTGATGATGCATTTTTCTGGGTTGAGACTTCACAGTTTACATCAGATTCTCAAACAGATCTGAGCCCCAAAGGAAAGTTGAAAAACCCAAGCCAAATGCTAATGAAGATTTTTTTTCCTGGGCCTGACAGTTTATGTCTTTAAGAACTTGAGTCCAACGTGTTCTTGTAAAAGGTACAGAAGTACATTTTGCAAGACCAGAAAGGGACCATCACAGATGAGGAAACTGCATCCTGGAAGGGTGAGGTCAGGTGCCAGATGTTAGGGGTTGGCAGGTGACTGACTCTGGAAACCGACCAAGGACCAGGGAGGTGGGTAATCACAGTCACAGATGATTTCCTCCTTAGAGGGTGGGGTGTTCAAGAGCAAATCCTGAGAAATGTCCTGCCTTGTAAGTAGAAGGCACTTAAGCTTCCTTTTTTTTTTTTTTAATCTTGGTTTGGATTTTAATTTTGTAATTTTCTGCCTACATGTGCTATGCTAGATGCCAAGGACCCAGAGACACATAAGTTTTTGAAGCGTCTCCACGCTAAGGAAGACACAACCTCGCCACCCACTGACTACCAAACTGGTGAGAATTTAGAGGACCCAGAGTCAGAGTTGGCTGGATATTCTATTTGGTTATTAATTGTTGAACTGAACGAAGGCCCACTGATGCCTTGGGAATAGCATCAGGTCTTGTAGTGTCCTGAGAGCAGTCTTCCTGCTGAGGAGTTTGCGTATATGATCTCATTTCATTCTTACAACGCTCTTGCAAAGTAGGTTATAATCTCCGTTTAAAGTTGAGGGCTCAGTTGCTCAGAGAAGTAGAAAGTCTGCTTTTGGTTGCAAAGTGAGAGAAATGTTTCCAACTGGATTCACTTCTCCAGGTCTGATACCTCTGCGTCTTCTGTTCTTGTCCATCCTAGCTCACCTCTTTTTGCCCAACAAGACTGCCCAGTGATTCTTTCTTGGGCATTCCACAAGTCAAACAATCTGACTTCAACTCACATTTGCAAGGCCCTCACCCACTCCTCTCCCCAACAACACCAAGGTCTACACCTGCCCAAACTGCATGGCATTTGCTCAAGCCAGTCCCTTCTCCCCACTTGATACCACTTGATACCACTTGATACCACTTCCAATCTGTCAAATGCTACCCAGCCTCCAGGACCAGCTTGAAGCATGCCCCTTGCAAAGGGTGCCAGAGGAGAAAAAAAGCTAAAAAAAAAAAGATCCAAAAAACAAAAGGGGATTTCCCGTTGTGGCTCAGTGGTAATGAACCTGACTGCTATCCATGAGGATGCGGGTTCAAGCCCTGGCCTTGCTCAGTGGATTAAGGATCTGACGTTGCCATGAGCTGTGGTGTAGGTCACAGATGTGACTTGGACCCTGCCATTGCTGTCACTGTGGCGTAGGCCAGCGGCTGCAGCTCCGATTCAACCACCGGCGTGGGAACTTCCACACGTGTGGCCCTTAAAAAAAAAAAACGAGCAACCGCTCCCCCCCAAACAGAAACAAAGGGTACCAGAGCCCTGCAGAAGCCCTGAGCAGGCAACACTTCCTCCCCAAGCCCTACAGAGATGAAAGAGAGGGACAGGCCAGGGCTGCAGACCAATGTCCCATGCCGCCTCCTGGACTCATTGGGCATGCAAGCTGGGGCAGAGGAGGCTAGGAGCCTCCCATAGATGCACACTGAACCACTGTGAGCAGCAGCAAAGGTGTACAAGTCCACGGCAGGGACTGAAAGAGAGCCAAGAGGTGCTGGGGTGCTGCCGCCCAGAATAGGGCTCTATCCTCTTCCCCGGAAGCCTCTGACCACCCCAGGGGAAGTGAGAACAAAGGGCAGAAGCATGTGCCCTTCCATGGGGCCAACTCTCCCGACAAGGTCAGTTTCTGTTGTCAATCACAGATCTTGCTCACTGGCACTGGGAGAACACTTCGTCCAGGTTTATTCAAATTGCATGTGGAGCGCTTTGTACGTTCTTGGAGTCGCTAGGTAGAAGAGACTCTAGGCGCAGCCAGAGCTGGAGCAGGGCGCCCAGCTCTCTCCTGAGACTGTCTTGAATAGCAGACCAGGTGGTAGGGAGGCCCTCAAAAGGGTCAGCTCAGGGGGCTTCCAGGCGCTCTAGCAACCCAACATTTCAACCCTTGTCTCTGATGCTTGGAAGGAGGCTGTTTCCCTAAATCTCCCAAGTGGGGTACAGAATTGAGTTAGATGTATTGTAACTGCTGCAACATTCATCTAAGCTAGAATGGAGACGGTGAAAAGTAATGAGTTAGTTCTTTGGGCATCAACCTGCAAATGACCTATTGTCTCATGACAACAAGAGAATGGACAATTTTTAAGAGATGATTTCCCCAAAAGATAGTAATCTGCAATTTGATATTACAATATCATTTCTTAAAGGCAGTGATTAGCATAGAACAGCTGCTCAGAGAAGTTATTCATTTCCTTCAGTGGGCTGTGATCAGGAACTCACTAGCCAGAATATCATTATTTTTTAAGACGTGTATTATGCGTAGAAGTATTGCCTAGAAACCCAAGCGCATTGTAAGCGGTAATGCTTAACTGTGAACCAGGTTGAGGAGGAGTGATTTAGTGCGGTTAGATTTTATTGCGTTGCAGAAACACGTAGAAATTGATCAGAAGTGAGGCTGAGACACGTAGTAAAATGCATATTGTATTTTTGGTCAAGTATTAGTGTGGATGCTTCCTCAGCTGCCTCTGCTGTGTTTAATCTGGAAAGTAATAGCTATAAGCATTAGGGTCACTTTGAGTGTCTACGTCTTACTTATTACTCCTGTTTTTTCTTTCAATGAAACGAAGTATTTCAGCCTCGGCACCCCTCTTTTTTATTTAATCAAAGAAATACATCTACTTGATAAACATCAAAAGACAGAAATTTCTCTGTTAGAATTATATAGTACAACTAATATGAAGTGGATGGCTTTATTTTAAACACAGAAGTTATTTAATGTATTTTTCTTTTAATTTCTTTTTTATTGAAGTTGAGGTGATTTACAACGTTGTGTTAGTTTCAAGCATACAGCAAAGTGATTCAGTTTTATATATATAATTTTTCAATTTCTTTCCATTATAGGCTATTACAAGATATTGAATCTAGTCCCCTGTGCTCTACAGTAGGTCCTTGTTTGTCCTTTTTTCTTTTTTTTTCTTTTTAGGGCTGCACCTGTGGCATGTGGAAGTTCCCAGGCTAGGGGTTGAGTCAGAGCCACATCTGCAGGCCTACACCGCAGCCACAGCAATGCCAGACCCCTAACCCAGTGAGCAAGACCAGGGATTGAACCCACACTCTCACGGATACTAGTCGGGTTCGCTACTGCTGAGCCACGGTGTGAACTTCCTGTTCATCTACTTTGTATATAGTGATGTGTCCCAAACTTCTAATTTAATCCCTTCCCACTTTCCCCTCTGGTAACTATAAGCTTGTTTTCTATACATGTGAGTCTGTTTCTTTTTTGTGAATAAGTTCATTTGTGTCTCTTTTTTTGAGATTCTACATATAAGTGATATCATATGATAGCTGTATTCTCTGACTTACTTCACTTAGTATGATAGTCTCTAGGTCCATCTATTTGCTTACAAATGACATCATTTCATTGTTTTTTTACGGCTGAATTATATATACATCCGTGTGTGTGTGTGTGTGTGTGTGTGTGTACACATACCACATCGTCTTTATTCATTCACCCGTTGAAGGACATTTAGGTTGTTTCCATGTCTTGGCTATTGTGAATAGTGGTGCTGTGAACATTGGGCTGCATGTATATTTGGCACTCTAGATATCTGGAGCCAGGTAATTCTTTGTTGTGGAGACTGCCCATTGTCAGATAAGTGGCAGCGTTCCTGTCTCCTACCCACTAGATGACAGAGAGTAGCACTGTTCTGTCATGACAACTAAAAATGTCTTCCAATCTTTCTTGCCAAATATCCCAATATGGGGTAGGAAAAATTCACCGCTAGTTGCGAGCAGTCTCAGCAAGGGAGACTTGTATCTGTTTGACTGGAGGTCCTCCTGGAGGCAGGAGCTGGACCTCATGCCCTCCGAACTGTTCCGGCTCTAATATTCCAAAGTTAATCTAAAGTAAATGTATTTCATTGTTTATTCACTTTAGTTCCAAGCTAATTTCCAAATGAAAAATTGTTCCATGTCTTTCCTTTTTGCAATATTACAATGAGTAATGGACAATTTTTAGAATTTCTCAGAATTTACGGGAATGAGGAAATTGTACAAAATTTCATTCCTACAGGGTGACTGTGTAGCTTGAATAAGATAATGTTTAGCAAATCTGCCTTCAAGTGCATTGTGAAACAGTAGATACTAGTCCACAATTACCTTTGATATGACTGTAAAATAACTGTTTTTAGTCATTTTCCCTAGATACACTCACCCCGATATTTGACTTTCCAACTCTCTCAGCTTTTCCCAGGCCTCACTATAAACCTAAAAAGTTATGAAAACCATTCTCAGAGTTCCCATCATGGCTCAACGGAAATGAATCTGACGAGCACCCATGAGGATGCAGGTTTGATCCCTGGCCTTGCTCAGTGGGTTAAGGATCCGGCGTTGCCATAGCTGTGGTGTAGGTCGCAGACACGGCTTGGATCCCATGTTGCTGTGATTGTGGTGTAGGCCGGCAGCTACATCTCGGATTTGACCCCTAGCCCGGGAATCTTCATATGCCGTGGGTGTGGCCCTAAAAAACCAAAAAAAAAAAAAAAAAAAAATTCTCACAACAGGGATGAATGTTAGGTTTTTGCTCATCAAGGTCCTGATCATGATTCTGTATCACCTCCCACTCAGATCCAGGAAAGGTGACTGAATATCAGCTTCAGATTTAGACAGACCTGGGTTCTAATGACACCTCTGTCACTCACAAGTGGTGTGACCTTCAGCAAGACTCTTCGCCTTCCCGGATCTGGTCCCCTCCTCCTCTGTGTGAGAATGTCCAAAGCTTATTCACTTTCAGTGTCCAAGGCCACCTGGCTTAGTATCTCTCTCTATTCTAAAGGAGGCGTCTTAACTTGAAACTTTGTGAAGATACCAGAGCCCTTTGAAAAGAGCTGAGCCCTCACTGTAAGGGAGATTGGACGTAACTCACAAACTTGAACTTAGACAATAACATACATGTCACGTTCAGACTAAAACATTCAGGGAATTCTAATATAAGCATTGAGATTCTGCTTGTTGTGATTCTTCTGGGAACCCCTAGCCAGAGACTTGGAAGAACTAGGAACTTATCTGTTTTGGATCCTCCTATCCTAGGCTCTGCCCTCTGTCCTTGATGTAACTTTACTGTTTCCTTTTTACTGCTTGCGTAAAGTCTTACATTTTCACTCATAGCGTTAAACCCATTTTTCCCCCTTAGGAACTGTTATTGATTGATTTCCACACATGTTGGCTTTCTTCAAACAATTCTATACAAGGCCACTGTTCCCTTTTTTTGGATTAGCCTCAGAATGGCCTCTATTTATTCACTGGTTTTGCAATTTTCTCTCAAATCTGACTTCTCTGCTCTACAACTGGGCTCTCCGCTCCCCCCTCCCCGTCTTTCTCTCTCTCTCTCCCCTTCTCTCCCTCTCTCCCCTTCTCTTCCTCATTTTTCTCTCTCTAATTTGGTAAACAACTTTAAGATATATAAAACTATGTAAAAGTCATCCCTGAACCAAGGACTCAGAATCAGTCAGTGTTAATCTTATACCATGCTTGATTTTTTTTTAATAAAAGAAAAAAATCACTGAGTAACATGTAAACTTGAATTTACGTCTCTCTAACAAACCCTAAAATTAATATCTCATTCCCCTCCAAAATAAGACAAGGACCTTGGAAAGCTTTAATTTCCCTCTCAATTTCCTTCTCTAGTCCTCTGTATTTCTATTGTCTTGTAATTACATCACATAAGTAGTAAACTTGATCTTTATTTCAGGGGTGCCTTTTTAACCATTTGACTGCTTCCCACTTTCACGTGGCTAAGGTTACCTTTTCCACGGGATTCTTTTGTGAGCCCCAGAGTTAAAAGAATGCTCTCTCTGGGAGTTCCCACTGTGGCTCATCGGTAATGAACCCGACTAGTATCCATGAGGATGTGGGTTCCATCCCTGGCCTCGCTCAGTGGATTAAGGATCTTGAGTTGCCATGGGCTGTAGTGTAGGTCACAGCCGTGGTTCGAATCCCGAGTTGCTCTGGCTGTGGTGCAGACTGGTGGCTATAGCTCTGGTTCGACCCCTAGCCTGGGAACTTCCATATGCCACAAGTTTGACCCTTAAAAAAAAAAAAAATGCTCTCTGAAGACCAGGGATGACGGACTCTACCTGTACCTGTTTCTGTCATTGTTGTCTGAAGGATTTATGACCTGGTTGGAATTACATCTCCTTTTATTCCAATAACATTTTATGCAGCATGCTGAAAAAAGAATAAAGCCACGGTACGTTACAGAAAGAGACCTACTCGGTGGAGACGCATCTCCGCAGAGATCCCCAGATCTCTCTCGTGTCCCTGCCCCCAAAGGCCTGGAACAGAACATTCTGCTTCCCCAGCAGCCTCCACCGCCCTCCTCGCTCTCTCCTGTTATTGCTTTGCTTCTAGACTACTCCCTGTCCCAGGGGAGACCGATCATTTGAGTTCGTTTGTCTCTTTCTTCTGCTGTCCTTGGAAAGCCTCTTCCCTCCGCTAGCAGTTTCAGGGATCAATTGTTCTTTGGCAGAGAAAGAGGCCTGATGACAGTGAAGAGTTTCCATTTCTTCTTCCTGCAGCTGCTGACCCAAGAGAGCACGCCAGACCGCGCACCTCCTTGCAGGAGAGGAAGCTGCGTGAGCCATGGAGGTTAACGGATTAACTCCCTCCATCACCTGAGCAAAAGACAGCGGCCCCGGGAGGGGGATGCCTTTTTCCCAGCGGGTCCATCGGTTGCGAACAGGCAGACTGTTTCCTCGTACGTACAGATATGATGCGGCGTGATTCTCTCTGTCTGCATACAAGTGTAGAGGGATTGACCCACTTACCGATAGGCCAGTCCTTTCTGGGGAAGAGCTGATGACATACAGAAGGAAGTAGACCCTTTGATTAAAAAGACAGTAAAGTTAAAAGAAAGAGGATACCAGCTCTTTATCGATTTTATTGCCAATATGCTTCTCCCATTTAAGCAGAAATTGAAGAGTTTTTGCAAAATCCTTCCCCCCCCCCAGGTATTTTGTTGATGGTTATTTCCTTCAAACAGTAACTTCAGTACCAGCTGAATTAAAACCAGTTTTTTTTTCTTTTTTTTTTCCCAGTTCCCAAGTGAAGGGTATGGGAGAGTTGTATGACCCAATGTCTTCCCAGGTAAGTGCTGAAGTACAAGTAGTGAGATAGGCCTGCAACAGCGCTCTCTCTGGAGCCCCTCTTCCCTTGGGGCTTAAGACTAAACCTGAAACTGAAAAGCAAAGGAAATCCTAACATAAATATCACTTCTCAGTTACAATTCATTTTCCTCTCCCTACTTCACTCTCATAAACACATGCATATTCACTTAAAGCAGCCTTATGTTCCAGAAGCGAAGGCATTCTGAGGAAAGTCTGAAGCTTCAACATCCAGTGACCTCTGCCCTAATTGCTGTGTAACTGCTGGTGAGTCCTTGTTCCTTAAAAATGGAGGTGAGAGTCTCAGTGATTGATGAAGGTTTTCTTGACTGGCAGGGGGCCTTACCCAGATGCTAATAAAATTTTCCATCTATGTCTTCATTTTAGAATGAAAATAGTAGAGAAAGGAAAAAATATGCAAGTGCATGCAGATTTTTTTTTTTTTAAGCTCACTGCTTTTGGACACGTTTAGGATTTGTGTAATCGGGGTGATTACTATTATTCACTTGACTATTTTTCAATGACTAAATCGAACCTTTCCTTTTGAATTTGAATTTGACCTCTCTGACACACAAATGGGTTGCAAAGTAGAAGTCCTATTTTTCAGAGTGCCATTAGGTTATATTTTCAGAGAGCACTCACTGCTAAATTACAAACTACTATAGGCCCTGGAGATACCTTGGATCTGCAACTAATGTCTGTTCTCAGTGGTTGCCTACATGGCCGCTACAACTTTGATTTTTTTTTTTTTAATCTCATGGCAAGAAAGACACCAAATTACATGGCCCTCTTAGAGGAAGAAGAGAGTTGACTTTGCAGCTTCGTGGCAATCATGAGACCCCCTAGAGACTGTGCTTACCTCCCACCTGATGACCAGAGGTGGCAAAGCTGATCTTTCCCACCATCTCACTTTTTCTTTTAGCTACCGACTCCAAACTACCTTACTCCACCCTAACCCCTAGACCCATTTTCCTGATTTTCGTATTTCTAGAGAAACCAGTGCTTATCCAATTCTTTTTCACCTTTAACAGAAGTGTGCTTTTATTGTGTGGATGCCACTAGCCGTACACCCAGATCTCTTCTCCCATTCTTCCTGAGCACAGAACTAGACTGTATTTCCCAGGCTCCCTTGTTTCCATGTGACCAAGCCCTAGCCAATGAGATTGTGAGTGCTGCTTCTTCTCATTTTTTGCTCCTCTGGGCTTTTTTTATCTTTAAGGCTGAATGGGGTTGGGATCCCTGCAGGGTAGCTTTGTAAGCACCAAATTTACAGTTGCAAAGCTGCTCTCATCCTGGAGTCCTTGAATGACCTCCTGGAGCAGAGCCCCTTTCCTCACTATTCAAATACCTGAAATCATCTTGGGACACTGAGAGATTTAGAAATAAACTGCTCTTTATGTTGAGTGAGTCATAGGTGGGCTTTTTTGTTACTTCTGCCTAAGATGCACAAAAGTTTATGCTTTAGTGCTTCCTTTAGATGAATTTGTATTATACTATTGGACCATCTGAAAGCCTTCAAGATACAACAAAACTAGCTACACAAGGTGGGACTTTGATGACTGATCAAAGGGAGGCTCTGGGCTTGAAGATTTGTGCCCAGCAAAGAACAACCAGAAATAAAATACCATCTGTATGGAGCTAGCACATCTACTACTCAGTTTACAACAACTTTTAACCTCCTTTCGTAGGTGAATCAGCTGAAAATTGGGAGAGGTGGGTAACTTTCTGTCTGTGCTGGCTTTAGATGTGGTGGACATAGGCATGAACTGCCAGCATTTCATAGGTCTTGCTTGGTAAGTGGTCTTGTTTGAAACATTACTTTCTGATTCCCTTTCCAAGGGGCCAGTGTCTGGGAACCTGGACTTGGTGCCAGTGTGTACCCCCAGTGCCCAGAGAGAGGAGTGAGCACCTGGGCCATTATCAGGAGTAGTGTGTTTTGGACCTTGCTGTCAGACTACAGATACAGTGTCCAGATACTCATCATTTGCATGTGACCATCACACGTAAGTGGGGACAATGAAATGAGACCAACAAAACAGGCGTGGGTAAATGGGCAAGGAAAGGAGAAGACCTGCTTTGTGAGGATGCCCAGAAAGCTAGGTGGGAAATTGAGTCAAGAAAGATGAGGCTTCTGACGATACAGAGCCAGGTCCTGGGCAATTCCTGCTGAAGTAGAGCCTGATTTATATTTTGTTATGAAGAGACAACTATTTAAAACAATAACCATTTACTCAATGAACTTATTGGACTGAAGAATCTTATTTTGTTGTTGTTAGGTTGAGGTCAGATCTGGGCAAATGACCTCCCTGTTCCTTCTCCTCTTCCTTCCTTCCATCTTATTCATTAGTCACACTCCACACAATATATAATATGAAAATCACTATAAATAAGATTTATTCCTTGTCCCCAAGGGATTCTCAGTCTCATGGGAAAGAATGACATGAAAATGGACAATAACATGGTATGGTAAGTTGCAAGGAGTAAGTGATTAAGGAAGTATAGAAGAAAGACCCCTAAATCTGCCTTTAGGCTGCTCTTTCTAGATCCTTGACACATGTCTCTGACCTCAGCCTCCTTCTTGCTCTGGGTGTTTTATAAGTCCGACATGGACCAGAAATAGTAGAATATTGAAATGAATCAATCAGACCTCTGTGCACACCTCAACTCTAAGAACTCTTTAAAGAATACAGCATTAAAGTGTTTTGCCCTGAAAGTGCTCCTCATACCCCTGGAAAACAGGACCACCTTTCCCCACTCAGAATGGTATCCTATTTGAGTTTGGTAACACAGAGCCAAAGTCAGTCTGGTGTTTCTCACTTGACAAATTATCATCTGCCAAGAGATGCTAAAGGCACCACTCACCATCAAATGTACCCCAAGGCCATCAACTTTTAAAAACCAACCATTGTTTACCACATTCTGTCAACCAGAATGGGATATTTCTTGCATTTGTTTGAGGAAAAAGTTATTTTTCTCTCTCTAACCACCTGTCCTGCAAAAAGTGGGACAGTGTTTAAACAAACAAATTGCACAAAATCGTCCTCTTCCTTTAGTTGAGAGAGGGCAGGCGCTCTACATTATGATACATAAAATTGACTTGGCCGATAGAACCAATAAACTAGAAATACAGATCGCTGGTTTGACCTAACACAATTCTCTCAAACATTCTTTGCCAACAGTCTTGGGGGACCTTAATATATTTTAATGATGCTTTGTAAAGTATAAAGCAATTTTTAAGATTTTTTATCTTAATTCTTACTACGACCTGGTGAGGTGGGCAAAATTATTTGCCTTTTATGGATGATAACTTTGGTATTCACAAGAATTTAAAAACTGTCCAAGGGTACATAGCCAGAAGATAGATGAGATAAGATTGAACTTGGGGAGTTCCCATTGTGGCTTAGCAGGTTATGAACATATCCATGAAGATGCTGGTTTGATCCCTGACCTTGCTCAGTGGGTTAAGGATCTGGTGTTGGCCTGAGCTGTGGTGTAGGTCGCAGATGTGGCTCTATCTGGATTGCTGCAATTGTGGTATAGGTCGGCAGCTGCAGCTCCAATTCAACCCTAGCCTGGAAACTTTCATATGCTGCACCTGCAGCCCAGAAAACCAAAACAAACAAACAAAAAAGACTGAATTTGGATTAGCCTGACTCCAAGCTCCATGAATTCTTTTTGCAGAGCTAGTGTCATGTAACTACAAGCCCTCTTTCCCCCAGATTTAGACAACCAGGGCCATCTAGACAGGCAGTGTGGGACTGTGCAGAGGGGACAAATGCAAGTGGAGAAGACTGGGAATCTCAGCCTAACTCCATGTTCTCTTAAATGCGTACTTTGGAACTGAATTATCCCAACGAACGAAGACAGACTTGCATTAGAATTACAGTGAACAGGAGTTCCCGTCGTGGCGCAGTGGTTAACGAATCCGACTAGGAACCATGAGGTTGCGGGTTCGATCCCTGCCCTTGCTCAGTGGGTTAACGATCCGGCGTTGCCGTGAGCTGTGGTGTAGGTCGCAGACGCGGCTCGGATCCTGCGTTGCTGTGGCTGCGGCGCAGGCCAGTGGCCACAGCTCCGATTAGACCCCT